>VMBQ01005040.1:8351-69941 GCA_007657795.1 Dreissena rostriformis | reverse complement strand
GTATAACTTTGGAAACTGCATTCCACGTAAGTATAACAGTAAACAATAAAGCATTTAAGCATATAATGGGTGTGGGGGTGGGTCATTACAATCGCCCCACCTTTCTAAAATTAAAATTCTCCTGAATTTTGATAGCTCAAAAGCAAACGTCATGTGGTAGTTATCACATAAAATATACTGCAATTCAAACTTATTATATAACTAAAATTAATTAACAAAAGAACATGAACATTAGAAACAGTTGGTAAGTAGTTGTTATCCAGTGCATATAACTTCCACCAAATACCATTACGCCGTACTTATTCACTCGGGGTAATAAGTCACACTAAGATATTTTCAATCTTAAAAAGGTTCTTGTTTTGCATTCAATGGTTGTACACTACACAATCATTATTTGAGCTATTTCATATAATTACCCACACAGTAACGTAATAGCGGTACATTCATATCGCAAATCCCTAGAAGGTTGGTGTGCACAGACAATCAAACTATTGATTTTAACTTGAACAGCAACAACAATATCAGATAACAATACTGAACATAATAAATTTAAATTCGTTATAATTTGTGAATACGTTTACCAATTATCGATAATACAGTAACTATTATCAAATTTTAAACTTCACGCGTAATCACACAATTTACGTTACCCCTCTGTTTCAGGTGTAATTTAGAATAATGACATAATGAACTTAATAAATAAACACTTAGTTCAGTCAATAAACAATCAAATGCAACATATTTGTGAATCAAAACGACAATACAATACATCAGTCAATAAACAATCAAATGCAACACATGTGTGAATCAAAACGACAATAATAATAATAAATTATCAGTCAATGTCCAGACTGAATGACGCCGTAAAATAGTTTGCATGTTAGTTAGGTGTAGCCTTCAACACCGGAAATTGAGTCACGAAATCAATGTATGGAAAACGATTGTTCGCAAATAACAACCACATGTTTGAGGGTTAGTTTGTCATCCAAGTGAACCTCGCCGTTCGTGGTAAAGTATACCTTTATTGTCAAGCTGTCTATTTAACTATCACTTATCGAGTTTCTTTGCTGATGCTTCACACATTTATTAGTTTTAAATTAAAGGAATTGTTAATAATGTTTGGATCAAGATAAACTTGGCAATCGTTCACACGCTCAGCAATTATTTGTCTTGATAACTTAGTTACACATATATTGTTACAGATTTGAGGCATCAAAGTCTGAAGAGTAAAATCAAGACCAATTTCATCAGTCGAATATAGTACAATTTACGACGAAGACATCAGGGGAGACCATCATGGATCGACATCAGGGGAGACAATCATGGATCGACATCAGGGGAGCACATCATGGATCGACATCAGGGGAGCACATCATGGATAAAGTACAATATACGAAGAAGACATCAGGGGAGCACATCATGGATCGACATCAGGGGAGACAATCATGGATCGAAATCAGGGGAGCACATCATGGATCGACATCAGGGGAGCACATAATGGATAAAGTACAAAATACGAAGAAGAAGACATCAGTTATTTCTTTTTCAAACGTAATTTCCTTGCATGCTGCTATTAATTTATCATTTGCAGTGTCACGCATCATGGATGCAGATTCGATCATACGCAACCATTTCATGTCCTCTTTCCCTAGGGCAATTTCCCTCAGTCTTACATAAATAGCATGACACGAATGTACATTTGTATTGACTGGTGCCCTCGGGCTCAAACTTCCAGGCAAAACCAGAAAATTGAAGGCATTCAGTAGTTCCACACGTTCAAACTTGAAATTACATCCCCTAGCCTGCAAGATTGACATTGCCTGAAACTCTGTCAGCATTAATCGCAGATCTGCTGACATTCCTTTCCAGCCACGGGGAGGCCATTTGAATTTCGGTTCCAGGAAGGTAACTGCCTCATCCTGGTCCCACTCTCGCCGGGCTGGAGGAAACAAAGGCATCGCGCCCATGGCTAGCAGTTTCTTGGCTCTCATTTGGTTTGATGGTGTTGGGGGAAGCCTTGGCACCAGAAATTCAGAGTTTGCACTAGAAATAATCTCGGTTGGCCCCGAACTACGAGCGACAGGGATCCCAATAGACCTTGAAACTTCAACACAGGCTGTTGGTTGTGAAGTTACACACAATACATGTGGTTTTGAAGATATAGATGAAGATGTAACAGGTACTTCGACACAGGCTGCAGGCTGTAAAGTCACACACGAGACATGTGGTATTGAAGATATAGATGAAGATGTAACAGGTACTTCGACACAGGCTGCAGGCTGTGAAGTCACACCCGAGACATGCGGCTCCGAAGACACGGACGAAGACGAAGCTGTAACCGGTACTTCAACACAGGCTGCAGGTTGAGAAGTTACACTGGAGACCTGTGGCACTGAAGACATGGACAAAGATGAAGTTTCAATAGGGACGATGGAGTTGCTGGCGAGAGGACTGTTTGAAGAGGAGGTTTCAGAATAGTCGGCCTGGATAAGAAGTTGTCCAGGGTAGCCCATGGTGTCTTCAAAAGAAGAGAGAGCTGACATCTCCATTTCATCCAAAAGTGGAGTTGAGCCACCTGATGAATCTGTTTCCAGGAAGAAAGATGGGACACGATTAATTTTCATAAAAGTTATATGTTCAACTCCAACTCCAATCTGTCGAGCGACTTTCTCCTTGGTGTCCCTATCAACATCCACAGGATTTGGAAATTGGTCAAAGGGACTGTGTGACAGTGGCAGCTGAGCCAGCCTTTTAGCCAGACGTCTCAGAATTAGAGGGTGTTTAAAAATGTCATCAGATAATGTCAACGAAAACAATGAATTGTCGATTTTTCCTTCTACAGTAGAGGACCCATGAGAAACCGCAACATGCGAGACCGATATACCGCCTGCAGCTCCCACTGATACCGAACGAATATCACGCCAAAAGCTGCTCCCAGCAGACCGCGATGGTCCATACACCTTTACGAAATCTTCCTGGAAAATGGCTAAACAAGCCATCTCCCTGACATGGAAGGCCGTCTCCGGAACATTCGTATCTGGGTGAACCGTAAGGATGTGGCGTTTCATATCAGCTGCGCGTTTAATGGTTACATGGCAAAATGGACACTCCACTCCCAAGCGCTGATGTACAGTCTCGACATGTCTCTCAAATTGACGTTGAGTTGCCAATGTGGCATGGCACAACCAACAATTTTGGTGTTTCATTCTGTAAATTTACAAAAAGGTATAACAGTTTATAAGTTTGAAATTTGCTACTTTATATGTTCTTGCTTACTTATTTTCATCTTCATAAAAAAAAGTTATATGAGTCATTTATACATAACACTCNACCTTGTGCTTTCAGGGAGCGATTTTTAGTGTTGGCGTATGAAGAACAATTTACAGATGCTCTTCGACAGCTACAACAATGGTATTCAGAAGGGAAACTAAAGGTTGGTTCAGTCAATTAACGCGTTTTGATTTCCACGACAAAATATATAGAACAATTGAAAAATAACTACAAAAGTATGTCTTTGTCAGGCACGTGTTTTTAAATGTTTTGAAAGTACAATGTATTTTTATGATCGTTTGTTTGGCAGACGTATCAGATTGTATTCTTAGCCTCTTTCTAATTGAGTGAATGGATTTATGTCCAAGTTTTTACTTGAATAAAATGTGTCCTTAGGCATTAGCATATAATTATTTTATATAACTCAAACATGTTAATAACTAATTTTCATTCGAGTTGTCTTGCCATAAGCACACATATCAATTTTTTTCACACAAGTTTTCTTTAAAAAAAACACGCACACAACACATATCGAATCGTGTCTTTGGACAGTAAATGTTGAAAACGATGTCGGATTTTTAAATGTCCTTTTTAGGTTCCAGAATTCGTGCACGAGGGTTTAAAGTCTGCAACCCAGGCGTTTGTCGACATGATGACCAGCGTTCGGCAGACACATGTTGGCAAACAGATCGTCCGCGTGTCCTAGCAACGACTTTTTGTGGAATCCCCATAACCATAGTTTTTATTTTGTATCAATTTGTATATAAACTTGTTGCAAAGATATTAGTTTGTACATAGATCATGCATATTTTATGTATATTAATATGGGGATGACATGGTTTTCTAAAATGATAACAATTAAAAGTGCAGTTAGTGTATTCACACTCGTCATGTACATGTAATGTAATTATACAGATTAATCCGTATATTGACAGTTGGATGGATACAAAAGTTACAATATATTTTTATTTATACATTTTCTAAACTTATTCGAACATTTTTTTTTTTTATACCGGTTCAGTGTGTTTAATATATTGACATGTGAGTGCACATGCAACATTGTGAGAAAACGTGTTACATGATGTTTCCAAATTAAATTTTTAGTGTAGAAAAATCATAATCCATAAAATTTGCAAGATTGCCCAAGAATCACGATATATCTAGATTAGAAACAATAAATGGCAATTCCATGGTTCTACTCAACCAACATGCACTGCATCTTTCAACAAGTCTTTACATCATTTGTGTTGGTAGTGTTTTATCCAGGCCGTTTTAGCGTGGCGCGGCGCCATGCCCCTTTTTTGTAGCGCCCCGCTGCCCCTTTCAAAGCCAATCAGCGCCGCGCTGCCCTTTTGAAAGGTCGCCGCCCTGCCCTTTCATGAGCACCCGCTGTTTTCCGCCGTGCGCGACCTTATTGATAGCATCTTAATTGCCTCTTAACCAAGCTTCTAAGCCGACTATTATCAGCGAAGATTCGCGCGGTTGTGAATTCGTCATGTGTGAATAACAATGGGTCAATATCAATCGATAATTTCAGTGGCTTTGTTACACTAATCGGTCCGTAATGTGTATTCCTCCACGATACAATTGTGCACAGTTACTTTGGAGACTTGATGAAAACCTCGATGTTATTCATTGGAAATTGTGCATTTCATGCATAATTCAGTTAATAAGTTATATCAAAACATTTATTTTTACGCGTAATTAAATTAAAAAAAAACACCAGTTGTATCTGTATCGTTATCGTCTTTAAGATAATTAATTATTGAAAGAATTACTGTTACGTATACTAATTAAACAAAANCATATAACTCAAACATGTTAATAACTAATTTTCATTCGAGTTGCCTTGCCATAAGCACACATATCAATTTTTTTCACACAAGTTTTCTTTAAAAAAAACACGCACACAACACATATCGAATCGTGTCTTTGGACAGTAAATGTTGAAAACGATGTCGGATTTTTATATGTCCTTTTTAGGTTCCAGAATTCGTGCACGAGGGTTTAAAGTCTGCAACCCAGGCGTTTGTCGACATGATGACCAGCGTTCGGCAGACACATGTTGGCAAACAGATCGTCCGCGTGTCCTAGCAACGACTTTTTGTGGAATCCCCATAACCATAGTTCTTATTTTGTATCAATTTGTATATAAACTTGTTGCGCAGATATTATTTTGTACATAGATCATGCATATTTTATGTATATTAATATGGGGATGATATGGTTTTCTAAAATGATAACAATTAAAAGTGCAGTTAGTGTATTCACACTCGTCATTTACATGTAATGTAATTATACAGATTAATCCGTATATTGACAGTTGGATTAATACAAAAGTTACAATATATTTTTATTAATACATTTTCTAAACTTATTCGATTTTTTTTTTATACCGGTTTAGTTTGTTTTATATATTGATATGTGAGTGCACATGCAACATTGTGAGAAAACGTGTTACATGATGTTTCCAAATTAAATTTTTAGTGTAGAAAAATCATAATCCATAAAATTTGCAAGATTGCCCAAGAATCACGATATATCTAGATTAGAAACAATAAATGGCAATTCCATGGTTCTACTCAACCAACATGCACTGCATCTTTCAACAAGTCTTTACATCATTTGTGTTGGACAGTGCAACTTTATCTTCTGCATACGCCCAACGACAAGACACCAGTAAATGACTACAATACATATAGTTATAAGAAGTAAATTGAGCCGCGCTCTGTGAAAACCGCGCTTAATGCATGTGAGAAAGTGTCGTCCCAGATTAGCCTGTGCAGTCCACAAAGGCTAATCAGGGGGCACTTTCCGCTTTAATTGTATTTTTCGTTCAAAGTCTCTTATTAGCGAAAAATCAGTTTAGGCGTAAAATGTCGTCCCTAATTAGCCTGCGTACATGCATTAAGCCCAGTTTTTCCCAGAACGAGGCTCAATTGACCTTAATGAATCTTAACAACAATGCAGTACATATCCAGATCATTAATCAATGTTGGGGATCTACAATATATATTGCATCGTAAACCTTAACCCATTTATGCCAAGTTGACTCTCCCATCCTCATTTTTATGCCAAGTTGACTCTCCCATCCTTCTTAATTGGATCAACTTATTTCCAAATGAGGCATGTCTAGTATATTTATTTCTATATTTAGAATATTTCTTACAGAAATTCCTTTAAGCAAACAGCGCAGACCCTGATGAGACGCCGCATCATGCGGCGTCTCATCTGGGTCTACGCTGTTTGCCAAGGCCTTTGTTTTCTAGACGCTAGGCATAAATGGGGTTTAAGCAAGTATACGAAGTACCGGTGTACATTACATAATACTCATATGTCCTTTCATTTCGCGCATTTTTTGTTGGCTTGTTCTAGAACCAAATAGCTCGAGGCCGTTGTTACTAGCACGGTGATTTAAAGAGTCAAGACACACATGTTAATTTTGAGCGTATTATTGTTAGAAGTGCTATTATTATAAGTGTAAGTGTCAATAATATTCTGGCTTTCACGGCTTCTTTAATTTGAAGCACTATTTGATGTAAATTATGTTCTTTTTTTATACGTCTGAGCTTAGGCACATTTGGTACTAGTGTTATTTATTGCTCGTAGTTTACTGTTAGATGAATATTCTCTGTACCTTACACTTTTCATTAATTAAGGCTTCCTCGCTGTAAAGTGCTCTGACATCTTGCTGCTTATTGTCAGCGGGCATGCTAATTGGCCTCCGCATCAACCGAGTCTGTTTATGCGCCATTCACAAAAACGTGCATCAAAACCTGCTAACGAGTTTTATGCTTCATTTAGACAAGAGTGCATCAAAACCTGCTAACGATTTGTGCTCTTGTATTCTATGACCGTCACACCACATTTTGATTTGTGCGGACATTATGAATACGCGTGAATGTATTCCGGGAAATACATACAGTTCTAAATGTCCATGATGTATTTATTACATTTGCCTTTAAACGTGACTACCGGTATGCCACTTATTAAGTTACATATCAATACGCCCATTAACCTTTTAGCATCATGGTGTCTTATTTCGGTTGATATGGTTTCGACATACAAACCCGTAGGTCAAAATTGTTGTTCAATATTCAGCTCACCGGCAATCATGCATATACAGTTTTAACAAAACTGATGGTTAAACTTATATCTTCCACAACAACAGTTAGGTATTCGAAAACTGTTGGTATAAACATCTCACATTTTCGAAAAGTTTTAAATCCGATGATCTGTTACTTAAAAGAATATTTCCTAAGTTGCGATGTTATTTCTTCAATTGTTAAAATTTTCAGATCGTTATATTCCCCCGACTTGTTTTGTCGAGGCCGCTTGCTGAAAGCTAAATATGGCTGTCACACTGGTCGAGTGTATGTGTCGAGTTCTTAGAAAACTGGGCAAAATGCTTGTGCGTAAATTGTCATCCTAGATTAGCCTGTGCAGTCCGCACAGGCTAATCAGGGACGACCATTTCCGCTTTTATGGAATTTTTCGTTTAAATGATGTCTCTTCTTAGCGAAAATCCAGTTTAGGCGGAAAGTGTCGTCCCGGATTAGCCTGTGTGGACTGCACAGGCTAATCTGGGATAACTCTTTACGCACAAGCATTTTGCCCAGTTTTCTCAGAACACGCCACGTATGTGCGTGTGTGCTTTCGTTAGTCCGTCCGAGCTTCCCCTGAGTATTTCTTCGCTATTCATCAGGGAATTGTAAAGTAACTTACCACTTATAATCTCTATGAGGAAAACCGCGTGTCGAGTGTAAGATCCGTGCCGTATTTCAAAGGTAAAGGTAACACGTAATGGTCAAATGTCGAATTTGGGCAAAATATGACTTATCTGGACTGTTACTTCGTTATTCATCATGCAATTTAAAAAAAAGTGTGTCGCATGAAAGGTCAAGGTCACTCTTAGAGATCAAAGGTAATATTTTTTCATAATTCAGAGTTTCCGGACTGTAACTTTTTTAAATTTATGAATCACTTTTATAATAATTCACATAATGTTCACCATTTGCATACGAAGTGTCGTGTGATAGACCCGTGACAACATTAAAATAACTTCCCACACATTTTCACGATTTTGGGACGACATGTTGTGTGCAAGACGTGTGTCTATCCGTCAAAGGTCAAGGTCGAGATCAATTCTGCAGATACCCTTCCCCCAGCTGCTACCGACCTCCCAGCTGCTACCCCCTCCAAAAACCCTCAAAATTGTCTATTTGGTATACACAATAACTAAACAAAAAAGTGGTCGATTTGTTTTACTTATATATTATTATATGTCATTGTGTATTATAGTATCAGCTGGTTGGGCGGGGGGATAGCAGCTGGGGGGGGGTGTAGCTAATGCCGAGTGCCTGTGTATTAATTTTGCATAAACATGTATAAATTAAGCCTAACCTCTTGGCGTCCAAGTTATATGTTTTCCCTTTAAAGAGAGTCTTAAAAAAATCCATTCCTGTCAAAATATAATTAAAATATT
The DNA here is from genome assembly GCA_007657795.1 of Dreissena rostriformis. Lineage (NCBI taxonomy): Eukaryota > Metazoa > Mollusca > Bivalvia > Myida > Dreissenidae > Dreissena > Dreissena rostriformis. The sequence continues at coordinate 61,186 of VMBQ01005040.1, read as the reverse complement.
ACTTTTTAAAATATATTTTTGAAAACATTTTTTCTATCAGTTGTCTTGGCTTGGCAAGAGTCCCGCTAACACCTGAATTATTTATAACTTTTTTAAATGACCATGTTAATCGCTAAGGAGGGGATCCCGCTAAAATGTTTCAATCCGAAAATATTTTTTTTAACGAGACTTCATTATGCAACATAGCTATACCGAATACATAACATCTACAGAGAGACAATCGCCTACGGCTCATCATTGCTTTATTATTCCAGCACATTCACTCCTTGGTTAAGGAGGAGACGCATTTAGACATTTTCACTTGCCAAAACATGTATTCAACACCAGGTACTTATGGAAAAGACCGTTATTATAACGTGGTACCGTACCTCACCTAGGCACAAAGTGCTAATGTGGAGCTTTTAGAAAACTGTGATATACATTAGTCCGTGTGTGGGCGAGTGTGCGTTTACCATTGTTTGTTACGACATATCATCCTGAACACATTAACAGATTTCAATGAAACTTCACAGGAATGATCCTTGGGTGATCCCCTTTTAAAAGGTCTTCAAATCGTTCCGGTCTATTGCATACATAGGTCACCGATGCTTAAAATAGATTTAACAAATGAAAACATCCAAAATCTTCTTCTCTAAAAGAATCAGGGATTTAATATTTGGTGTGAAACATCGTTGCAGTGACCCTGTTCTAAGTTTGTTCAAATCAGGACACTGGGTCAAATATGTTCACCGTCTGGGGTAATTTGTTTCTCTGATATGTATATACTTATAATGAGAATTAAAACAAAATCACCCCTGAGACTGCAAGGATCAACCTTTCGGTATTTGGTATGTAGCATAGTATGGTGGTCCTCTTCCTCTACCAAGTTTGTTCAAGTCATGCCTCTGATAGTCAACATCGACCCATCCTGGGGGTAACTTGTTTTGCCTTATATGTATATTGTAACAGCTTTAAAAAAATCTTCTCCTCTATAACCACAAGGAGAAGAGATTTGGTATGTCCTATGTTACATTGTATTGTAGTCCTCTACCAAGGTTGACCAAATCATGTCCCCGGAATAAAAATTGATAAACGCAATGGGGATATTTTTTGTCCTCGTATGTTTATAGTGAAGAATGAAAAAATATCTCCTCTGACATCGCTAGGCTAGTGGTTTCGTATTTGTTATGAAAATGGTTTAGCTGTCCTGTTCCAAATTTGTTAAAATCATGCACCTGGGGTTTAATTGGCCCCGCCCCGTGGATAACTTGTTTCTTTTAGAAAAAATGATATATCGGCTGAGTTAAAAGAAAAGGTTCCTTCAAAATCATGACCACCAGGGGTCAGTGCTCCGTTGCTAGCTAAGTGCCACCCAATGTGAACACTCTATTCACATGTGTTCCCAGTCATCAAGAGAATTGCCCTGACCATTTGTTGTAATGCTATCTTGGCTGATTTCTATAATGATTTCCTTAGCATCACACAAGCTTTTCAAAACAGTTATGTTCCTTCGGGTCTCAGGTGAGTTACCTAAGGCTATTTGCCCTTTTTTAGATGAAACCCCGATGATCATTATTTTGCAGTCTCATACAGATTGGCCTCGTGGTTAAGAAGATGATTAAGTTAAAAGACATTGTGGACATTTCGGCCACAAGAGCTCGTCACGAACATGCGTATGTAACTCTACTCATTTTACTTACAAATACAATTCAAGATAATTTTCATAGAAATACAATAAAACAAATTATGATTGTGTACAAACTTTGTTACCGAACAGGTAATACATGCAACAATAAATAACTTTTACAATGTCATCATCCACATCTGTAACATTAAATATATAGCTAACAATTCTTGAAATCTCGTACGTGTAGGATTGAAGAACTGGTTACAAATTACTCAATAACCGTTCGTTGAATCGTTTAGCGCAATTAATCGTTCACTGATTGCACAAACTCCATCAATAGACGATTGTTACTGCTTTTGACGTTAATTAATGTCCGAAGAGATGTTATAAAAATAAATGCTTAACATTTGACTCTAGTTACACAACATTGTTTGCTTCGCAGTCATACGTTGTTTGTCAAAATATGAAAACATAAATTAACACGCAAGCATGTTTAATTACCACTGAAATCTAACTCGTTAATAGTAAATTTACCCCGCGTTTGACATTAAGCAACTTTGAACTTCTGGTTCGAACTGGTTTAAATCCTCTTAATACAAATATGCTGTATCATTGTTAAAGACAGGATTAAGCATTTAACTTTTTACAAAATAACCGTGATATACAATATGTTTATTAAATTGAATCCGTTTAATTTGAAGAAGACGAACATTTGTTGTTATTGAGTATTACTAACACATTATTGAAAATGACTGTGAGTACACTACCTTTTAATCATACTGCACATTAATTGTAATAGCTTTTTATAACAGAACAGAACATTTATTAAGATTTCAACACCTGTACATCGTCATATATATATATATTTACGTTCGTTCGTTCGTTCGTTCGTTCGTTCGTTCGTTCGTTCGTTCGTTCGTTCGTTCGTTCGTTCGTTCGTTCGTTCGTTCGTTCGTTCGTTCGTTCGTTCGTTCGTTCGTTCGTTCGTTCGTTCGTTCGTTCGTTCGTTCGTTCGTTCGTTCGTTCGTTCGTTCGTTCGTTCGTTCGTTCGTTCGTTCGTTCGTTCGTTCGTTCGTTCGTTCGTTCGTTCGTTCGTTCGTTCGTTCGTTCGTTCGTTCGTTCGTTCGTTCGTTCGTTCGTTCGTTCGTTCGTTCGTTCGTTCGTTCGTTCGTTCGTTCGTTCGTTCGTTCGTTCGTTCGTTCGTTCGTTCGTTCGTTCGTTCGTTCGTTCGTTCGTTCGTTCGTTCGTTCGTTCGTTCGTTCGTTCGTTCGTTCGTTCGTTCGTTCGTTCGTTCGTTCGTTCGTTCGTTCGTTCGTTCGTTCGTTCGTTCGTTCGTTCGTTCGTTCGTTCGTTCGTTCGTTCGTTCGTTCGTTCGTTCGTTCGTTCGTTCGTTCGTTCGTTCGTTCGTTCGTTCGTTCGTTCGTTCGTTCGTTCGTTCGTTCGTTCGTTCGTTCGTTCGTTCGTTCGTTCGTTCGTTCGTTCGTTCGTTCGTTCGTTCGTTCGTTCGTTCGTTCGTTCGTTCGTTCGTTCGTTCGTTCGTTCGTTCGTTCGTTCGTTCGTTCGTTCGTTCGTTCGTTCGTTCGTTCGTTCGTTCGTTCGTTCGTTCGTTCGTTCGTTCGTTCGTTCGTTCGTTCGTTCGTTCGTTCGTTCGTTCGTTCGTTCGTTCGTTCGTTCGTTCGTTCGTTCGTTCGTTCGTTCGTTCGTTCGTTCGTTCGTTCGTTCGTTCGTTCGTTCGTTCGTTCGTTCGTTCGTTCGTTCGTTCGTTCGTTCGTTCGTTCGTTCGTTCGTTCGTTCGTTCGTTCGTTCGTTCGTTCGTTCGTTCGTTCGTTCGTTCGTTCGTTCGTTCGTTCGTTCGTTCGTTCGTTCGTTCGTTCGTTCGTTCGTTCGTTCGTTCGTTCGTTCGTTCGTTCGTTCGTTCGTTCGTTCGTTCGTTCGTTCGTTCGTTCGTTCGTTCGTTCGTTCGTTCGTTCGTTCGTTCGTTCGTTCGTTCGTTCGTTCGTTCGTTCGTTCGTTCGTTCGTTCGTTCGTTCGTTCGTTCGTTCGTTCGTTCGTTCGTTCGTTCGTTCGTTCGTTCGTTCGTTCGTTCGTTCGTTCGTTCGTTCGTTCGTTCGTTCGTTCGTTCGTTCGTTCGTTCGTTCGTTCGTTCGTTCGTTCGTTCGTTCGTTCGTTCGTTCGTTCGTTCGTTCGTTCGTTCGTTCGTTCGTTCGTTCGTTCGTTCGTTCGTTCGTTCGTTCGTTCGTTCGTTCGTTCGTTCGTTCGTTCGTTCGTTCGTTCGTTCGTTCGTTCGTTCGTTCGTTCGTTCGTTCGTTCGTTCGTTCGTTCGTTCGTTCGTTCGTTCGTTCGTTCGTTCGTTCGTTCGTTCGTTCGTTCGTTCGTTCGTTCGTTCGTTCGTTCGTTCGTTCGTTCGTTCGTTCGTTCGTTCGTTCGTTCGTTCGTTCGTTCGTTCGTTCGTTCGTTCGTTCGTTCGTTCGTTCGTTCGTTCGTTCGTTCGTTCGTTCGTTCGTTCGTTCGTTCGTTCGTTCGTTCGTTCGTTCGTTCGTTCGTTCGTTCGTTCGTTCGTTCGTTCGTTCGTTCGTTCGTTCGTTCGTTCGTTCGTTCGTTCGTTCGTTCGTTCGTTCGTTCGTTCGTTCGTTCGTTCGTTCGTTCGTTCGTTCGTTNNNNATAGCTGAATGAGGCACACCAATTGGTGGCGAGTATATACACGGATAGCTGAATGAGGCACACCAATTGGTGGCGAGTATATACACGGATAGCTGAATGAGGCACACCAATTGGTGGCGAGTATATACACGGATAGCTGAATGAGGCACACCAATTGGTGGCGAGTATATACACGGATAGCTGAATGAGGCACACCAATTGGTGGCGAGTATATACACGGATAGCTGAATGAGGCACACCAATTGGTGGCGAGTATATACACGGATAGCTGAATGAGGCACACCAATTGGTGGCGAGTATATACACGGATAGCTGAATGAGGCACACCAATTGGTGGCGAGTATATACACGGATAGCTGAATGAGGCACACCAATTGGTGGCGAGTATATACACGGATAGCTGAATGAGGCACACCAATTGGTGGCGAGTATATACACGGATAGCTGAATGAGGCACACCAATTGGTGGCGAGTATATACACGGATAGCTGAATGAGGCACACCAATTGGTGGCGAGTATATACACGGATAGCTGAATGAGGCACACCAATTGGTGGCGAGTATATACACGGATAGCTGAATGAGGCACACCAATTGGTGGCGAGTATATACACGGATAGCTGAATGAGGCACACCAATTGGTGGCGAGTATATACACGGATAGCTGAATGAGGCACACCAATTGGTGGCGAGTATATACACGGATAGCTGAATGAGGCACACCAATTGGTGGCGAGTATATACACGGATAGCTGAATGAGGCACACCAATGGTCCTTACACACTTTTAATATCACCACCTTTAAATCGCATCCTTTGTTCGTTAACAATCTACTTTATTTCGGAAATTTTAAAGCTTCATTTTAGAACTGCTTTTACAGGATTCATTTAACCTTTATAAAAGTGTGTCAATGAATGATTATATAAGAAGTTGCGTACAGAATTTCGCGTTGAATGCTTGAAAAGTGCACCTATCCATAAACAAAATTTATTTGGCGGGGATTTCAATTCAACCAATTTGCTTGTTGTTGTAAAAAGAGGTTTTTAAAACTACGTCTCCTCAATGTCCTAAAGCCATTACACGCAAACATTGATAAATTAAAATACTCTTTCTTTCCGAGAAATGTTGAATGGAATTTACTCAGTGAACTCAACATCTAGTGAGAGTTTTAAGGTCGCAATATCGGCAAAAGTGGGACATTTTCCAGGCTCATATTAACTTCATGCGAACTCCCCGTTGAATAGAAGCCAAACTTGGTTACTTCAACGTATCATTCAGATTCAGATTCAGAATGTTTCGGATTGTATTTGTTAATTTTACTACAGCTACGTTTATTGGCAGTTTACTAAAACAATCGATATTCAACAATGTCAATAAATTCGGGAAATCTTGAGATCATTCATGAACGAAATTCATTTTTAATGAATTGTCCCATTTATATTTAACATCAGTGAATGTATCATAACTAGGTGAATAATAACTGCAATACAATGAAAATTGCAACGGAGAATGATCGCTCCATTCGTCAAAATCACCAACAGTAAAGTTTTCTAACAATCTAAAATTGCTTCTTTGGTCAATATGTAATCAATAACAGAAGAACCATTATTTGAGAAAATGTGCGTTTACGACGACCGTAGGGGACTTACACAGATCAAGTAATTTAATACCAAGGCTATTGTGTATTTTATCTATAGATGCCCTTACAAAGGCTTGGTCTGGTGATTAATCGACTACATCATGATCTGAATTAATTGCGTCATGTACAATAAAATTAAATGTATTACTGGTTCAACTATTCAAATACCCAGTGAAGAATATACTTTCGAATTCGTAAAAGTGTGTAATAAAATTTTCTAAAATATCTAAATTATCCATAATTATTATATTATAAACTGGTGAGTTCTCTTCCAATATAGAGCTTCCACATATATTAATATCACTTCTCACATTAAAAAAACGCATGATTTAAATCATTGCAAATTATAGTGTTATAATGATTTCGTATAATTTCATTTTGTTGCATTCTTTATTACATCATTGGATGCTTGGATATGCATACTTTGCATAATAATATTTTTATAGTTTATGATTTGAAACCATTTTATTATAGGATCCGTAGATATTTTGAGCTTAAATAAACGGGAAAAAAAAACAATTTAAGCAATCGTTATCTTTTTAAAAGGACTATTGCCCAATAGTCAATTACTATCACATATCAGAAATTTACAAAAAAAATAAATTGCAATTTATGATAATAATAATAATAATAATAATAATAATAATAATAATAATAATAATAATAATAATAATAATAATAATAATAATAATAATAATAATAATAATAATAATAATAATAATAATAATAATAATAATAATAATAATAATAATAATAATAATAATAATAATAATAATAATAATAATAATAATAATAATAATAATAATAATAATAATAATAATAATAATAATAATAATAATAATAATAATAATAATAATAATAATAATAATAATAATAATAATAATAATAATAATAATAATAATAATAATAATAATAATAATAATAATAATAATAATAATAATAATAATAATAATAATAATAATAATAATAATAATAATAATAATAATAATAATAATAATAATAATAATAATAATAATAATAATAATAATAATAATAATAATAATAATAATAATAATAATAATAATAATAATAATAATAATAATAATAATAATAATAATAATAATAATAATAATAATAATAATAATAATAATAATAATAATAATAATAATAATAATAATAATAATAATAATAATAATAATAATAATAATAATAATAATAATAATAATAATAATAATAATAATAATAATAATAATAATAATAATAATAATAATAATAATAATAATAATAATAATAATAATAATAATAATAATAATAATAATAATAATAATAATAATAATAATAATAATAATAATAATAATAATAATAATAATAATAATAATAATAATAATAATAATAATAATAATAATAATAATAATAATAATAATAATAATAATAATAATAATAATAATAATAATAATAATAATAATAATAATAATAATAATAATAATAATAATAATAATAATAATAATAATAATAATAATAATAATAATAATAATAATAATAATAATAATAATAATAATAATAATAATAATAATAATAATAATAATAATAATAATAATAATAATAATAATAATAATAATAATAATAATAATAATAATAATAATAATAATAATAATAATAATAATAATAATAATAATAATAATAATAATAATAATAATAATAATAATAATAATAATAATAATAATAATAATAATAATAATAATAATAATAATAATAATAATAATAATAATAATAATAATAATAATAATAATAATAATAATAATAATAATAATAATAATAATAATAATAATAAATAAATAAATAAATAAATAAATAAATAAATAAATAAATAAATAAATAATGATGGTGTTATATTAATAAGAAAATAGTGTATGCATTGTACGGTGAAAATCATTTTATATTATGGTGCCTGTTTGTTTGGCCGTTTACATTAACATTTTGAAATCCTTAATGTGAGAATTCTATACAGTCATGTACAACTGCAACAACATTTATTTCAGCAATAAAGCTTACAATAAAGCTTCTAGCCTACAATAGTTAAAACATAAATATACATAATAGACAGGATTTTGCCATGCATGGCAGTCCCGTTGATTAAATCGATGGCTCTCATGAGTGTGATATCCACTTGGGGTTATTTGTATTACTTTTTTTCCAGCCGAAGGTGAGATGGAGGTAGGAATGCTCTTCGTCCGTCCATCGGTCAGTCAATCCGTAACTCTTTCGTATCCGCTCCATATCTCTTTTACCGTTTTGCGAATTTGTGTAACCTTTGCCTGAAATAATTAGGACATTGATACGATGGGCAGAATGCATAAGTCAGTCAAAGCGGCTCATGGTCAAGGTTGTACTACAAGGTCAAAGCCCAAAGGCTTGAGCCTCCGTTGTCGTGTCCTCTCCATATCTCCTTCAATCTTTGAAGGGTTTTCACGAAACTTGTCTGAAATACTAAGGGCATTGAGACCGTGTGCAGAATGCATGAGCCAGTCATGGCGGCTCTTGGTCAAGGTTGTACTACAAGGTCAAAGCCCAAAGGCTTGATCCTCCATTGTCGTGTCCTCTCCATATCTCCTTCAATCTTTGAAGGGTTTTCATGAAATTTGTCTGAAATGATAAATGCATTGAGGCGTGGTGCAAAAGGCATGAGTCAGTCATGCTGGCTCATGAAAAATGTAGTATTTAACCGTAAAAGGTTTCAGTTGACATAGTCGTTCCCGTTCCATATCTCCTACAGCCTTTAAAGTATTTCCATGAAATTTGCCCTTAATGTTAAGGGCATTAAGACCTTGTGCATGAGACATGAGTCAGTAATGCCGAAGATTATATTGTTAATAAATGAAAAATACCACTTAGAGCCCTATGCTATAAAAGTGACCATATTGACTGACTCATATTATATATGGACCGAATCCGAAGGCTATTATGCCATTTAAAAGTAAATGCAATTGCAATTCGTTTCTCAGAAATCAATGGGGTTTAACGATGAATTTTGACAATAAAATCTTTATTTTAATGTCAACTCGTTTGTACACACACAATACACGATGCTTATTCGGAGTGTTGTTTTATATATTTGTATTTGACCAAAGCTTGTGAATGAAATGTATGCCGGTACAGTAGTACTTTGTCATTTCCAGGATTGTCATCGGATAACAAGATAGTGCTTATTAACAACAGATCGTGACTGTCTTTTTCAGCCACCAGCTTGTTAAGTTCAAACTTCGATAGCAAAGCATCTTTTGAACGAGAAAAAACTTCGTTAGATTATAAAAAAAGGACAACACCTCTTGTATACCAATCGTTAAAGTTATCCAGGTATTACATCCCCAATACTATTGAATTAAATGGTTTGTCGAACATCAATTAACAAGTGCTCGATCAGACGCTGATATTAAACAGTATATAATACAGGCAAACATCGTCTATTTGGTTTTAAATAAACAAAACACTTATTTACTCCTTTCGGTGATAACAATAAATACTGCAGTCTAACAACATGGACATAATGCACAAATATATATATATATCAATACGAATGTTCAACTAAAACACTCATTAACCTGATAAACATTTTGTTTACAATTTATTTTTTCCAATACATACTTTATTTCGTGCATACTATTACACACGCAATGCCATTTAATATTAGATTTTTCCAAGGAGTCGTGTTCCATCACGATCACCGCAGTAGCTTTTACTTCTCAGGTGTCATGTGCACAGCAATAAATATAGTCACAAAAATGATATTTTTTTTATAACATAGTGCAAAGCTTTTAAACTATATATTCTTGATTAATAATTTATATAATTTATGCATTGATTTATTTACGAATGAGGCAATTGTATTGACATTGCTTTTCTGAGTTTTGTGCAACTATCAACACAGTTTTATACACGTTTTCTTTATACATAAAATGAGATAACACATTAAAATGTTATATTGCAAACTTGTTTTATCTAACAATTGTTAAATTATTCATAACAGTATTAAATCAGTTAACTATTTTTTACAATAGCATCCCTAGTGTTACCTGCACGAAGTTTTATTTTAAACTAATATTTCAAATGATAATTTTCTGTCATTAAACAGTCTGCTTGTGAATTGTCCAATTTTAGTTTTTTACCTTCCAGTATCATGTGGCGTAAGCTTCCAGGTGGTATATTACTTGGGCATGTGCCACTTTTCGATGCTCACCGTGTATATTAAGTATGGATGAATGTGTTTTTTCCCCAGTAATAAGTGTTAATAAAATTTAAAAAAGAAATACACCCGGATTTTCGAGTATCTAAAGTTATAATAAAAAAAACTGTTTAATTAATCAGTGATCTTATACAGGTAATGTTGTTTGTACACGGTCATATGTTAATACATAAAAACTCGGACACATCAAAACCATATTTTACTATTATAAAATAGGCCTCATGAAGTTTAACAAATAGTCATGGTATTATAGATGTATCTCAGTATCAGACACAAATTGCTATTCTTAAATTTAACATATAAAAGTTTTCACAGTTACGTTTTATACAAGTGTGCCAACGACAACAACATAGCGTGTTGTATATGTTTACATGCTACGCAATAACAAATGTCTTGTCATGAATCAATATAATGAATCCGGCTTAGACGCGATCTACAGGTGATAAGGTCACAGAAACGTGGCAGAAATATACTATAAGAAGCAAGTTTGTAGTTCCCTTGACAACGATATTGCCTATTAAATAGAATCTGAAACTTCAATACGAGAGAAAATACCGATAGTAAATGTAGAGCGTTTAACAACATGCTCCGTTTGAATGTAATAATAATAATAATAATAATAATTATAATTACTCCAGATAGTTTTTCTATCATCGCAATTTATTACAGGAGTGAATTGAAGCCTCTTGTTGAACAATCCATAAATTATCAATGTTTTTGTTTCATTCACTGGAATGTTTCACCGGAATTGTCAAATCTCGACGATTAAAACTGGATATTTGTAGTCTTCGAGTAAGTGGTATCCGTTCCCCAGGATGTAACAGCGACAATCACTAGGGGTACTAAACAATATTGCGTTAAATATTAATTAAATTTGTCGCAGCGAAATTCAAAATGGGATGCAGTGTCAGTACTATTGAAAATGCGCTTGTGGCCAAGAATGGGAAAAAGGTCAACAATAACAAGGACAAGTGCGACACTCTGCGGGCGCCCATAGCCAATGGGAATGCCAAGTTTGATCCCCGATTTCCGCTTACCGTCCGGCAAAAATTTAACATGATAAAATCGTGGAAGGGAATATCACGAAACATCGAGGAAACTGGGGTTCTTATGTTTTTGAGGTAAATAATGATTTGTGTTTTTGTAATAAACCCATATCGCATGTTGTTGCATTGACAGATTCTTTTGAGTCAATAAAAGAAGAACATCTTACAAAAAGCATAGACAAATCTGCGAGAAGAATTTATATGTTGTTTTATTTTGTGTGTGTAAAATTAACTGTTCTGTAAATTCATTAAAACCGTTGATGTCGTTGATCTACAAAAAATAACATAAAGCTGATTTTGTTATTGTTCAAAATGTATCTATTATTTTCAGTCTGTTCGAAACAAACGAAGAAATACGGACCATGTTTTCTCAAATAGTAAGCCACGGTGTATATGATGCATCACAGATACGAGAAAGCAAAGTACTTGAGAACCATGTAAAACAAGTTATGTACACTTTAGACGAGGTTATTTCATCCATTGAAGACGTTGACGACACCATAAACTTGCTGATGAGCGTGGGACGAACGCACAGACGTTTAAAAAGTTCCGGATTTGACCCATCCATCTTTTGGGTGAGTGATTTGTAAATAGCAGTATTCTAAAGAATATAGCATGGAACAAAATTACATTGAACTGCTTAATGTTGCGAAAGCCGAATTGTTTCTTTAAGATCAGTTTGAAACAAGTTATTATTATTGAGATTGATACGCAAACATCTGTTATTTGCTTTTACTTATAATCAATTTATTATTGCCAATCAAGGGTCAGTAGGTCGGCAATTTTTTTTTCTACAACTTTTGTTGACTTTACGCAAGTCATTTACCACTTTTATAAAGCTATTTAATGACCGAAATCTTTCAAATCACATTGCAACATATCCTTTTTGATATGTCAAAGTTACTATTGGGTTAATCAATAATTATGATATAATGCAGTAATAAACGATTGAAAACTCAAAATGGACTTTCAAAAGAATGGTTTCGGGTCGGCATGGGAAAATTTGGGTTGGTCGGTTAGTTGAAGCAAACACGTTTTTATTTTTCGCCTTGTAAATTTACTGTTCTCTACCCCCTTATAGCCAACACAAATGAATGTTATATTGGTCCTTGATTCCGCGTCGTATACACATTTTATAAAACAGCATAACTTTGTTTAACACCGGCGGATATCTGATGCAAGTAAATATGTATATGGGCTTCTGTCCGGATATTGTGACAACATTATTTTTATACGCAGGTCACCGTACATGTACTGGTAAACATGTGACAAACTTTTAAAGATAGAAAACTTACAACGCGGTAAGATCCCTCGTCAAAGGTCCCCTTAAGTTATTATTCGATATGCTGATACAAACGATAATAACATTAACATAAGCATATTTAATAAATCCACTTAGGTTTAGGAGCTTGAGTTTTATTTGTTTAATATTGTTCATTAGTTTGAATGGCCGCTGACCGTGCATTCTATATTGGAAAGAGAAATTGCTTGAATGGTTGTCGTCATTTACCAATCAATAACTATCACCCGCCTGATCAAAGGTTTAATGATGAGTGTTGAATCTATGGAAATCCTTTGCCAACCCCCGCTAAACAACATTAAATTATGTAGCAATATAGGGTACCTGTGGGATTGTTAAATTTTCGCGGAACTATCACTTTCCGAGAAAAAACAATGCCAGTATAGGAATACAGCGGCCGTCAGAGAACCGGGAATCAACATTAAGCGAACCAAAGCAAATCTTTCGTAAGTGCAATCAAACATTTGGAACTGCATACAAATCGAGTTCTAAACGTACGAAACCATTGAGCTTGAAACACTGCAAATAATCGGTGTGTGAAAAAGACCGGAAAGTTAATATCTCCCGTCGTAGCAATTGTGTTATTTAACACTGTTTAAAAAAATCGGGTACTAAAAATAAGAATTGTTATAACTTCCGTCAAGACAATGAAGCATTAAAATACTGCACAAGTTTCCGCGAAAATGTTTTAATTGGTTCCGATACGTAGAAACAGCCACTAAGAACAATGACGCGGAACTTTCATTTCTTCTACTCTTCATTTGAAATTCCCCGTGGTATGAAAGGGTCAGATACAGAGTGGCAATGCAAACATTGAAATGAAATATAACAAAACACATTCCTTATTGAATTATATCGAACAAGTTTTTTATATTTATACTTGTTATTATTATTTGATTGCAATAAAGAACATCCGGATAACTTGTCATCCAAAAAAAAACTGCACTTCAAAAACCATGATTATAAATGCTTTCTAAGGTTAGGCAAATAACATCCTTGTATGCAAATAAGTATAAAATGACCATATAATGTTGAACATATAAATCAATTATTATTCATGATTGAAAATCTCAAAATAATGAAAACCTCATTTATCAATGTTTCGTCCTTATCGCTTTTTTGTCCGCTTGATGCTTAACTAGAAGTGGATGAGACATTCGTTCTGATTGGCTAATTGTAAGTATCGGAACCAAATTAAATCAGTTAATGGGCAACCCAAAGTAACCCGAGTTTTTTTGCTTGCTCTTTCCATTGGTGTCGTCTACTAACGAAAAGGACACCTTTGGATTCAATTCCTTATTGATCCTTTGCAAGATATGAATGTTCCAAGCCATTTTCCTGGACCCAATCCAATCATTTAAGCGGGTAAGCCGCTGAATTTCGAATATTTCTGTGTATTTCAATGCTTAATTGTTTCAACGGACAATTTGAAAGTTCCAAGCGATTTGAGACCCCGCAATTTGTACAGCATTAAAATTCAATTGTTCCGCACCTTTTAGAGACCGACTGTTTGCTCTGTTTAATGTTCGATTGTTTTGATGGAAAGTTTGCAAAGTTCCGCTTGGAATTGATGATTCCCGATATCATATGATTCCCTGTTAGAATCGTGTTTCGCGGATTTAATATCACGGTTTCCGTATCATGACATCGGCAAGAACTCAATTAATTCATTATCAACAAATCAATGATATTGCTATTAAGCACTTCTGTGATGATTCTTTTGGGAATTTTAAATATCTGTATGTGTTTCCTGAACATAATTCTTGTTAATTTAATTAATATGATAGATTTATCATTTACAGAGACATATCACTAAATGTTTATTTCAGACAAAAACTTGCAGTGCGCTATTGTTATTAAAAAACGGCACATTTCAAAAAGATACGTCAAAGAGCTATAAACAACAATTTAACAATCATGATCAAACAGCTATAACATAAATATCGTTTTATTTTATCAATTTGTGGAAGAAATGCATATAATGGATCACAAATGAAATACTAAAATAGAAATGTTCCATCCCACTTTAAAGTAACAAGCTATACCTGATTTTTGTGACCTTACAAAATATCACCAATTTGCCTGACTTTAAAGCATTTTGAAGCGATATCACCAAGCAATTTTGTTTCGAATGCAATCAAATACAGTTAAAGAATAATCGAACAATATAAATATATTGTTGTTGCGTTATGTTGTTAAATTAATATAACATGATAAATTCAAGATATTAAATACGAAATCGACAATGATAAACAGTGTCAGCCTGTGATCAAAGCCTGTCACGCACGGTCACCTTGTTAACAGTTGTGTGTTTTCTTTCAGAAAATCGAGGAGCCATTTCTCATGGCTGTGAAGGAAACCCTTGGAGACAGGTACACTGCGAATATGGAGCACATCTACAGTAAGACGATCAAATTCATATTGGAAACACTTATCCGGGGATTCAATGAGGACTGAAAGTTACACTATTCAAACGCAGGGTTACGACTTCCACAAAGGTCGTCAATACGTTTCACATGGAAATGTCAAAGGCTTGTCCGAATAGTTGTGATTGTGATCTGATCTCATTTATTGAAATACACGAGATTCCACAATGTGTTTACAGCAATTGTTACTCTGAATGCTTGTAAAACAAGTATACGTATTTTTTTCTGAAAGGGAAACTTGACACAGTTACTCATTGTTGTTAAGAATGCACGCTTGTGTTTGCCATGGCTGAAAACTATTATCATGTATCTGAGCAGGTCGTTCTTCGACGATGTGATACTATTTAACTCCAGAAGACACTTATAGTTGGCAGTTCGATGGATGGAGGCGCCAAGGCATATCACAGTTTGCGTGAAAATAATCGGACAAATACACTTTGGGAAAACGTCTGCAAAACATTGTTCCTAAGAACACTACCAATTACAACAGCAGATGATGTAACTCCAGAAACTCTATCACGAGAGAAATTATTGTGCTTATACCCTTCTTTTATAACAGAACACCAATTATAAGCATACAATCATTAAAACCGGGATCATCGCAACGGTCAATGCAAATGCAAAGCATTCGGGTTTTAACCGGTTAAAGGGATAGCAGAACCTCACACTTACCACAGAATTAATCCCAAACCGAACGCACGTCTAACACGATCTCAATCAACAGTACCTATGCAGACAGAACATGAAAACATGCTAAATTTAACTTGTCAAATCATTTTTTAATCGCGCTGGTCAAACGATAATTAAAGTAATAAAAGTTAATGAAACATATCATTAGCGACGTTTTTTTTCGCGCAACGTTGTTTGGTACCAGTTTTGTTTGTCAAAGAAAACTTGATGCTATCACTCGCAATAATGAACTTGGGTGATTGTTAGTAATGTGTCATTCAACGAAATGCTCATGTGCCTCAAAGTACATATATTGCCTAGGTAATGTTCGCTTATATAGATTTCATGCGGAAAGTGTATTTTAGCTGAAATTCATATTACACGTGTAATGGTATATGTGTTATAATTGGTTTTCTGTTATGTACACTCGTTTGAACTAGTAAAACTGTAAATTATGAGTGCGAGTGATCTGTTTTAATTGTGATTCGTCTTCACGCGCCGAAACAGCATCATCCTGGCATTTCTTATCATTTAATTTTGAAAATGAGGCTTATTCTCAATACATTGTGTCTATATAAGTCGACAATTGGATTTTTATTGGAAAAAACAAAGTATATCTTTACGCATTGATTTCACTTGTGTAACTTCAAAAAATTTGGCATAGAACAATGAAATGAGTAACGCTGAATATTGTTCGACATTTACAGGATGTATCCAATGTTTAAAACATTATCATGAGATGTGCATTGTACCTGAATGTATTAAAAAAAATATACTGTAAGCATGCAAAGCTAAAACGTTTGACTCTTAACTTAAAGCCTTGATATAATAAGAATTGACAACTCAATCTGAAAATACGGGTAAGCGCTCTCGTACTAAAAACTCTGAACATACAAACATAGAACGATTCCATCTGTAAGCAGCCTCCTAACCTATAACATGTCGTTGTGCTTTGCCAAAATTATAGTGTAATGTTATTAACCACGTTCATAACGTGTCACTTGTCTCATGTACGATGTGAAACAACGTGTATTGATCGTACAGCAATAGCAGTTATCCTGTATTTTCACGTACAGTGCGAGGGCGCAAATATTCCAGAGGAATCAAGACTAACAGCAAACTGCATTTGGTCTATTTTGCATAATGGCATTGCATTGGCAATGTGCGCGTCTCAGTATAATTTAAAGAACATGCCGACTAATAAACTTAGTTTTGACAATGAATGGGTTGAAGAACAAATCAATAATAAGGAAATGTTCAGATTTTATATACTGTCACGACCTGAATGGTAGATTTGATTTTCCTGTTTTTTATTTACGATCATTCACTTTTTTATGTTCCACGTTTATTTCTGATTGGACAGTTATACAAAACATAATTTTACTTTAATAATTCCTCTCCCGAAAATGTTCATGGAGTTACATTATTCATAAATGTAATATGCATGTTTGAATCATTGTGTGACTAATTAATTCGAAATACTACAGACCCCTTTGATCGATGTATTGCGTGTATAAAATAAAACTAGTTAACATTAAATCATTAAATAACAGTGACAGCCAGATTGCCCTGCGAATATTCTTACAAATACAGTTAACACTATAAAAATGTGTGCATATACAAACTATGTCATGATAATTATCAACAAACAACGTAAAACTCGAGAGAACTTTAATTGTGACGAGTTGCCGATTGATTAACAATGAGATACTAGTGCACGAAAACATCACTTGACAAACACAGGCATTACTTAATAGACAATGGTCACTGACTGGTCTGAGACTGAGGCTGCATTATTTGAGGACCCGGGGTGTGTACCAGCAATCGTAAGTAATACAATTACTAGACTTATGACGAATATTTAATTATAGCTGCGATTTCCATCTATTACGCTATTTAGCCGAAGTACCCAGAGGAAACTCAACCTGTCAGTTAAGTGACCACCAACCAAGCTCACATGCGCCAGAGATATGATTGAAAAGGGTCACCTGAGTGCGTCTACCAACCACAGCGCAAACTGGGCAGCAAAAACGGTTGATGCCAAACATAACAAACTTGATTTTAAACCGGTTTTATTTGCGCCAAACCTCGCACTTAGCCCAAACAAATCATTTAAATAATTAATTATTCATGATATAATTTTAATTATTTAACTGAAAACACAAAACAAACAAAAATAAAAACGAATCAGCCCATCGAAGCGGTCAATAAAAAAACGTACATCAGACTTAAAGCAATTTAAGGGCACGAAAACCTCAACTAAAGTAATTTTACAAAACATGTACATGTATTTATAAGAATCATCTTATGGCATCACAATCGAAATTAAATGTCAATGAAAGAAAATAAATTTATAACATTCATACAGTTGCACGGAAAACATTGAGATGCCAAAAACATGAACAATGTACAAATGTAGGGTCATCGCCTTGTGTGAGTCAATGCTTAAACCCGCTTGGGGACTTAATCCTGTTTAAGGGCACTAGAACCTCACATCCGACACAGATTTATACGAAGATCGTTAAAACATGAACAAAAGATCGACATCATAATATCAGAAGTCAAATCAGGAAGCAATAAATTAGAGTAACGATTGATATTATTACCATTTACATATAACTATCAAACCGGTTGTAAACAAACTAGGCGACAGAAAACGACAGTTTGTGACTTTTAAAGGGTCGTTTCAAAGTCCACGTAGTATTTGTCCCCGGATTATCAGTAGTCACTTGATTTATAAGTAAAATACATCCAGATCATGACCTTTATTCCTTGCTCAAAGGTAAGGGTCACATTAAGAGGTCAAATTCCATTATGGACATTACTGACCTAGTTTGGAAAAGTGTCTCTACCATAATAAATGTGAAGACGGCGTGTAAATTGCAGAACTTGTATCTCGAACTCAAAGGTCAAGTTCGCGCTGTCAATTTACGTTTTTAAAACAACTTCATGAATGGCATTCTTGAAAACGGGTTAGACAAATAGCCGACATGCATCTATTTTATTATATTTTATTTCATAATGTAAACTGCATCGGAAAGATTCTACGCAAGCAGCCAACATTCTTTATTTACTAAACATTTAACAAAATGTATAGAAACAGTAAATGCATGCTCAACATTTATGATTGGAATGGTTTACTAGGTCAGTATGACATACTAAATTGTGACTATTGAAGTCAACCCCTTTTCACTTAAATCATACAGCAATTTCAATGCGAGAAAGAGCTCATGTTTGCGATTAAATGAATAAATAAGTAAAAAATATTGTGAGTGTGATGCATATGATAATTCTGATATTAAATACCTCAAACTATGTAGCATTGCTTACCATTTCGTTTGATTGTAGACTTAAAGCCATATGAACACCGACAGTTTATTGACAAAAATAAAAATGACTGCACTATAATGTGTTTGTATCCTTTCACTAAGCCGCTACAAAATACTTTATTATGGCTGAATCGGATACGGATATAAAAATATCAATATTATTATCGAAGCAATTTTCCCAAATAAAGTCTTGCACAAGTGGTCTACACAATTATGGTAGTCCCCATCTTTGCCCATCCATAAAGTACGTTTAAAATTATCTATGCGAGTCAGATCTTATTTTGCGATTAAATGAATATAAAGTAAAAAAAGATTGCAAGTGTGATGCAGATGATAATTCTGACATTAAATAACTCAAACTTGTGAAGCATTTAATGCAATTTCATATGAGTGTAGGCTTAAAGCCATTTGAATACTGCCAGTTTATTGACACCAATAAATATGACTGATCTATTTTGTGTTTGTATCCTTTCACTAAGCCGATACAAAATACTATTGCAATGCTTTTAATTGGCATTTCGAGAATTATCGTTGAATCGGATTCGGATTCAATATATTTATTTAGCATATATGAACTTTCTATTTAAACCATCCTGGTCAACATATTTGCTTTTACGTATAGGTTTATATATGGAGAAAGTGTGCCTTTAGTGATTATTGGCACACTTGGTGAGTTATTTGCACGAGGGCTTTAGCCCGAGTGCAAATAAACACGAAGTGTGCCAATAACCACTAAAGGCACACTTTCTCCATATAATGACCTGTTTATTGCATATTATTCATTTAATTGTTTTCCTTCACTTAAAGTTATTACCGAACCAGCTTTCCGCACTTTTATTTTCATTCAACTGATTACGAAATTTATGACGTATCTCGTGAGACGTCATTTATGGGACGAATTTAAGTGACAACAATTCGGACGTTGTGTTTTTTTTTAACAGTTAAACATTAATTTAAAAAAGTATCGAACGAATCCAAAACGTATTTCGGATTGTGTGTTTGTAATGTATAATTGGAAGCTTGGAGCATTGGATTAAAGTTGTCATTGAGGTAAGATTGTCGTTTACTAAATTTTGATGTTGGATGACACTTGTTAAACTTAAAGCTCAAATAGTGTCATCAATCTAATCAACAGTACAGTTAAACTTTCAATTGCAATCGATATTTTTTCATTATTTTAATTGCTTCATGAATTGCACATTTAATACCACGGTACAAATAAATTCTCTTGTTCTGGAATATGTATAATCCCTCAACCATCACCAATGGCAATGCTTTCGAGCAAAATTTTAAACCTGTGAATGTCCGATATTTTTTTTTCTTTGTGTTTTCGTTTTTTCGTTCATTGACAAATTCATATGTATCAGGTTCTGCTAAATTATCTCCATTATTTTTAATGATGCTGTCTTAATCTAGTAAACGATTCGCTAGCGATTCCAAAACCCGTTTAGACGCCATTTTGTTGTTTTCAAGCTCCGGTCGCCAATTACGTAACGTCAACGCGTGCCGACGATCCGCCGTTACTGGACAACATGTGCGAGATAACCGGAAGTTTGCAAATAACCGATTTTGGCACAGTGTGCCAAGAACCGGTTATTTGCACACTTGCTCAATACCGAGATTTTCACGAGTTATTCGCGAACAAACGGCAAATTTTGTTACTAAATATAGTAACATATGCAATAGGCATCATTATTATGTCTGAATTGATAATATCTGATGTATCAATTTTTTTTCAAGCGCCTCTGCTATTGGAAACGATTGTCACCTTGTTATATGAAAGTCAAACAATCCCTTGAGGCCAAGGTGGTATAGACAACATACAAAGGCGGTAATCGTGAAATGTTGTACCACATATGGTTTGCATTAATGTCAGGATATAATAACAAGAACATGGCATAATTGCATACCTTGCCATATCCCTTAAAGTGAGACTATACGATTTTGTCAAATATGAATGATTTTTTTATAAATGTGTGAAAAACTTATTATACATATATTTTAATATAAATTAAAATAAAAGTTAAGAAGAACATGTGTCAAAAATGCGAAATAAGCCAGATATTTAAATCGGAAATCGAAAATGGATGTACAGCCAAATTCGCCAGCATATATATCATGCATGTACAATGTGAATCTAAATTTAGCTTTAGTGCAGATTCGTTCATACGACACAAAGACACAATTTTGTTTCCTAACAAATACGAGTAAAAGTGTCGGCATCGGCTTTAACAGCAAACTTGTCTTTGCTGAATTTTATGAAATTTGTCTTCAATGTATAATTTTTCTTGCCTATTTTGTGTTATTGTAACATATTTTTCTCAATATATTAAAATTTGACACATATAAAAATCGTATAGTCTCACTTTAATGTTCGATAAACTGACTCAAATGATAATTACATGATCATAAGTACATAGAATACATTTATTTAGTCTTTATAAGCGTATCAAAGCAAAAACTAGAGTCTGTTGTGAACTGCTATGTTTCCAAAGTATAAGTGTGTCCTTTTTATCTATTACTAAGAAGTTCTTTGTTTGTGCGTTGTTTTTGTTTTTAAACCTAAAGATTTCTAATGTTCTTGATTGTTTTTCGGCAAATGTGTTTAACCACAAATCCTTGTTATCCGTATGAAGATACGTGCAGATTTAAGCATTTCCTTAATAGTTCAAGATAATAATGATGATCATTGATAGATGATCGCCAATGACGCTACTGCATTGATATTATGATTCAAAGAAGAAGCGTCGTGTTTCTTATATTCAAATCGCTGTCGACAAACGAAACCTCGAGTGCGAGATCAAAATCTTCTGTCACGCGGGCGATCGCCGTGGTAAGATAAATTGTCAGAAAATAGAATAGCGTTTCTCACGGGTTTGAATGAACAGTGGAAAACAGGTGAATTGCGAATATTGAGCAATATTCTAGATAAAAAATAGCAAGTTGATATAAGAAACATTTATTAGGATTCCTATGGTAATATGAAGACGTGTGTTTCAGACACGGCTTCCATAAAAATGCTTAGAATGACCAACTAGGAATGCCACACGCGTTTCCTAATACGAGTAACTGTGATCCACTTTTTCGGAGCAACACGATATTCCGTGTGTAAAATGCGTAAACAACTGCTATTAATACATGTACTTGTAAAACAGTTCATATGACCCTTCAACTTGCGATCAGAATTATTTTTCCTCATACAGTAGTTTATAGTCAGTAATGTACATGGTGACAGTAGAGAGGACAACTCTATTTGAGGAAAACATTTCACATTAAGAACTATCGAAAACGTCAACAAAATAAATGAAACAGTTTTAACGAACCACGATGGGCGTTAACACGTTTTTTTGTCATTTTGGTCTGGTAGTGGGATATATTTCTCTTTACCCTTCGAATATTCGTCAACACATATTATTTATGGACACATTTTTTAATTTGGTAACGATCTGGTGAAAATTAATGTGTCCACTTATGTATTTATTTGGTCAAACATAAATGTGTGGCCGCTTGATTTCGATTGGATAATAAAATAATTACATGCAGGAAAAGACAGATTATTTAATTTTTCAAATAAGGGGCAACGATTCAAGAGTTTATTGTTCAAGCGGATTTATACGTATAGTACATTACATTATAACCGTCACATAGAAAAGCGGCAGTTTTATAAAAACTGGATTAGGAAGATAGCTCTACTTAAAAGAAAAATATAAGTTTGAACAATCCCAAAAACAAAGGAGGATCATAACTCGACTGTGGAGAACCTGGGATATTTTACTAGTCTACTGAAATATTTAAGCGCCCGCAAATTGTGGAAATCTGGTTAACATTTGTATAAAAATAAAAGAAGAATCTAAATCGAAAAGGTTGTATGTGCATTTGCATTTGAAGTAAAAGATTCAATACATATTTACTCTTTAGTATCTGGCTTGGGTCGGGGCTGACATAATGTACAATTATAGTTCATCGTTTGCACCGAGATAATTGTCAAATTTATGACAGCATATCGAGGAGAGACGCGGGCTGCGATGCATAAGAGATTGCTACCACTAATGGTTTTGCGACCTCTGAATTCAAAAACACTTGCGCAAGAAGCATCTACGTTGTATGTTTTGTCTTTGTGAGCCATGGCCGTTTTAAAAGTCTTGCTATAGAATCACCCACAGACTAAGCTAAACGCCATTTAGTTTTGTGTTGTATTTGTTTCTTGTAATGTATAGGCTTTTAGCAATTCGACTGGAAAAAGCGGTCAAAATACTCCCTGGTAATGTTTCTTGAGATTCATTATTCCCATATGGTTGATAGGCGAAAACAAGAACATTGATCTTCTAAATAATGAGCCTAAGGGTAATTTGTATTGTCATGGAAGATCTAAATAACGTTTCTAGACTAGAAAGTTTAGTGGATTGTCATTAATTTATAACGTGTTTGCGTGCATAGCTAAAATTTGTTGGTTGAAAAGTTTACATATAAGAATACTACAAACAACAAATAATAAATTAAACATGTTGCCTTCTAATGGCTTGACCTTAAGGTCATAGATCCTAAAAACATATTTAAAATGTAAAACAGATGTTAAAAAAAAAACACTTGACAAAATGTAAAACATTTGGGTTATTTCACATACATGTATGTTGGTTTATTCATAAAACTTAATGTAAAACACGAGTAAAACACTTATAAATTGTATTAAGTGATGAAACATCTGGCCTCATATGATTTTTTTCCAGTAAATATTTCGACAGTAAATATGTATTCCATTTTGTTTTTAAAATACATAAGTATTTTTTGATTTTTGTTGAAGGATATGTACTAATGATATGTACCCCAGGACACTATTTGGTTGACAGCGTATCAGCCATTCCGATGGCTAGAACTTAGTTTTAAGTCGGGCATGTGATTCGTTTACCGCCAACCATGTTTTGTTGGATAGGAAGGCGTGGATATTGATCTTATAACGCGCCGTCAATTTCAGATGCAACATCTCATAAGCTTTCTGTAAGCAACTAGAGATAACGTTTCGCAAAGACATTCTTCAATATTTTATGAAAATTATAACTCTGACTCATAAATATGCTGGCTCTTTTATCTTTTGTTATTATAATTCAAAGTCGGGTTAACCACAGATGATAGGTTGCACACAATGCAGGCGCGGATATACCTTAATATTTCAATATTGAGTTTCAGTATTCCTATATTTAAAGTTTGAACCACGAAACAAAACATCTACACAAGAATGTGGTAACAGAAAAGAAGCTGGAGGGTGTTTTCTCGATTGAAAGAAAGAATTCTAGTTGATCGTGAACTCTCTCTGTATCAGCTCATATAACAACATTCCTTGTCTCATATAATGCTTTAAGCATTTTTTAAGTCTTACCTTAACAGCCAACTCCTAAAATAACAGTAAAGTCGTAATATTAGAAAACATAAAACTCATATATACATATATACATATACAAAACATGACAATACATACACCACATTATATATAAACAATGGATGGGCATTGCATCAGTCTCTTCGTCAGGTGGAGTCCTCCTTCATTAGATGTTTCGGCGCTATCCACAACATCTTCCGGAGGTGCGCCGGCCGAGGGTGATCAAACCTCGACCAGAGACTGATTAGCAATCCACTGCTGTTTTCTAATCTGCCATTACTGTTTTGAGGCTGATTTTGCTTGCCTACAGACATTTGCTATCGCCCGTCTAATTGCCATTCCAGTGATGCCAAGTACGCAATAGGCCTTCCAGAGTGACTGCCCGGCGAAGCCCCGACTGCGAACCTCACAGGGAGGTTCCAGGTCTTCCATCCTTTTTGTCTGTACTCATCAAGTAGCGGCTTGTATGTGGTCTTCTTTTTCTCGTGTGTGTCCTCCATTCGTTCTTCCAATGACACTGTCAGTTCCAGAAGCACTAGCTTCTTCGTTGCTCTTGTCAGCAATAGCACGTCAGGACGAAGCATGGTGGTGACGACGTCTGGTGGGAATCTCAGCTGCTTCTTTAGATCTACCATAAGTTCCTAGTCTCGCTGAAGATAGGATGCCTGAATCTGTAAACCCGTTGTTGCTTTGTGCTGATCCTCCCTCTCTGAAAAATTGATAAAAGGTTGGCTTGTTATGCATTGGTTAATTCGTGCCACATCATGGCTGTCTGCAATCTCGCTGAGGATCTTGTCGTGCCGCCATCGGTATCTCTCGCCCGTAAATGCTGTTCTGCAAGAAGATAGGATTTGCTCTAGGTTTGCTGGCCTGCCACATAACCTGCAGTAGGGGTCTTCAGTTAGTTTCCAGGTCCTTAGTCTGGTTGGTGTAGAATAAACGTCGTAAACAGAGCGTAGTTGAAATCCAATTATATGGTGGTCAACTATCCACATGTCACTCCATTACACACTCCTTGGTTGGACCCCTTCCCATTTCAACCAACTGCCCTGTTTTTCCATTGCAACGGCCGCCGCTTGTCTTGTCTCCTCCTCTGTCGACCGAACTTCACACTGGACCATCCTCCTTTTCTCTGCTGGTGATGCAGCCCTCCAACTGGTTTTAGTGACACATCCTAAACCCAACCTGCCAGATGTAGTTGTCCCCACGATGTCGCTATGTCTGAGCCTGGATTCTGCATCGTTGACCTACTTGTCTGCTCTCCACGTCCGACCTGTGTTGACTTCCGCCCGGGCTCCACTAACTTTCTCGTCTGCACTGTCTCGCAGCATCATGACTTGCCTGACTTTGGTAACCTTAAACTCCTCTGTAACAGAGGAAAGCGGAAGCTGTAGCTTGCTGCCATAGCTGTACAGGCCGATACTTGAGAAGCTTCTTGGAACTCCAAGCCATCTTCTGATGTAGCCGCTTAGTCTCTTCTCCATAGCTTCGACAGTCGATATTGGGATGTTGTACACCAAAAGAGGCCACAGAAGACTTGGTAAAACTCCATGTTGGTAGATCCAAGCCTTGTACGTCCCTGGTAAACCGCTCTTGTCCACGGCTTGCATCCAGTCATTTACCTGCTGCCGCATATCTATCACAATTTCCTTGTCCCTGAGAGAGCTTCTGAACCACTTGCCAAGGATATTTACTGGCTGCTCAGTGTCGGGATGAGTTCTCCATTGATTCTTAATCGAAATTGGTCATGTACCTTTCCTTTCTTCAGGACTTAGCTTCTGGACTTGGCTGGCTTGAACTTCATCCTTGACCATGAGATCAGTCGTTCTAAGTCTTCTAACATCCATCTTCCTTCCGGAACTGACTTAGCTGTTATTGTCATGTCATTCATGAAGGCTCTTGTTGGCGGCTGGCGTATACCTGAGATGGTTATTGGACCTCGACTCATCTTCTCTGCTGATTTCACCATCATGTTCATGGCTGAAGAGAAGAGAATGACAGAGATGGTACAACCGGTAACTATCCCTACCTCGAGGCGTTGCCATGACTTGGTCTACCAGCTTGTGGGGGACTGTTCCATATGCATTGGCTAAGTTCAGCCACAAGACCGTCAGATCTCCTTTGGTTGCCTTGGCCTCCTTTATGAGCTGAGTTAGCACGCTGGTGTGTTGACACTCCTCCCTTTTGCACTGAAAGTGTCCATATACTTGTTTGCCAACATGTACTTAGTAAGCCGATTTGCTTGGATGGACAAGAACACTTTTCCCTCGACATTCAGCAGGGAAATAGTCCGGAACGGTTTTACTGTCTTGGAGTCCTCCTCTTTTGGATTGAAGCAGCCCTCTGAAAGTACTTGTATATTAAACACAAACATTCATTTAAACTGGTGTCACCGCCTAGGAAGGTTAATGCTAAGGGTTTGAGGTTTATACCAATTTAACGGCTAGGCGAATCTTTCACTTAGTCAACTAATAATCACTTAAAAGTGATCGCACACAATTGAAAACGTATTGATTACACAACTGCAATCAAATGATTAATCTGGTGTCAGCACCGTGGAACAATTAACACATTCTGGGCTTAAACCTGTTGATAGTATCCTTACTCGCTGTCCAAAATTAATCAATTTATACAAACGTGTTAATAAACATTAACCTCATAGCATCGCAATTCAAATTATTAAGCAGTACAGGAGAATACAAAATTCGATTTAATAGCAACTCAATTAATCTATTGTTCAGATACACCAGAGCGACGTCAGTTCAACTGCGTGTGGGAAAATGAAACAGAGATGTTTTATCGTATTATTGTAGTGAGTATGACACTTGTTTAATAACAATCTAGCACTCTGAGAATACCTGCGGTGTCCGTTTTGGAATTCGTATCAAAAAAAATAAACCGATGTGAGAGTACTGCACTGAAAATACAATCGTGATACCACAAAATCTGAGAGGATTACTGCTAGAGCTGCCTCGAAAACCGAAGAGTTAGTACTATTTCATCAACCACGTCTAAAAAGTATAATTAGTGTATGAGGTCAAGCGAGTACTAATTGAATAGTAATAGCACCATCCGGTATAAAGACGCTCATACTTGTTCAGTAACTGAAATAGTTATCAATAAAACCTCTTTGGTTCATTTCACGTTTAAAAAGAAATATCAGAAAGGTGTGCAGCTACAGAAATTTCTTAGAATATTTTCACCAACAAATTTGCAAGGTAATCACATTTAATTATAGAAAATGAGGTGGCACGAGCTGAGTGGTAGCTGTGACATTGTAGGCATGGCCATTTACGTCCTAAGGTCTCTTAAAATCTGTGTTTATTTCTTTTTTCACATTCAAATAAAATTAATTTTCAGTATTTTATGTATTGTTTTATCATGCTGTTACACAATATGCTGGAGGATATAGCATCCAATCAAACCCACAATATAAATTGTTCTTACATATAAACTTAAAGACGTACAACAAGTAAAAAAAACGTTTGTTGGACATTATTATGAGAGGTATAAGTGGCGCCCATCCTTCATCTTTTTGTTTAACCAATAGCAAAAACAATGTTTACTACAGTAAAGTTCCATTAGGTTTAAAAGTGTTCATTTAAAATGGGTTGTAATATACAATGTCGATAGTTTAACAAACTTCATTCCGGAACATGTTTCAGCATGTGAAAGTATATTTCTTCCTGGATAATAACTTTGTTTTGGTTCTATCTGATGACGTTCTAACAATCGTAATAAGTCGCCAACAGTAATGTGAATTGCCCTTTAGCGTGTCAAATAAGTCACTGCCAACTGTGTCCTCACCGGTAAAGATTCGGTCTCTTTGATGTCTTACATTTAAATTCAAACCCCTTTTTGCACTGAATATTATAAATATTCTGACTGGCTTCAAAAAAGGTAAAAATATGTTTTGTTTATCATATGAAGTCACACACATCTGGCAAAAAAGTAAGACATGAAGCAAAGAAAGAAAACTATGTTATGACTGCAAATTGGCATTTATTGAAATTGCCATAAGCATGACTAGGGCATTGAAAACCAAATGCATGTAAAAACCCTAAAAAAAACCTAATCTAAAATCTAAAATGCCAAAATGGGCGATGAAACCGTCACCCAAAATATAAAAAACTTTATAAAAGAACAATTATGGCCAAAAGTCATAAAACTAAGTGTAAATAATTGAGATATCGGAGGAGGTGGACACCGAGAAAATTTAACGAAGAATCTTCCTTCACTGAAAAAATAATATCAATTAAGAATGGATTTACGTTCTGATTGGATAACTATATCACCTGACCATTTTATTAAGTCACGTTTAATCTGGCACACTACACTTTTGTCATGAGCAATTAATTTATGTATATGGTAATACTTTAAATTGATTTGACCCATATATTGCAGCTGCAAACAATGCTCGGCTTTTACATTTTCCACAATTATTTTTCATGTGTTACTTTACACGAATTGCTGCTTGTTGAGATAACTTCATAACGTAAAATTTGTTAAACATGCGTTTATGTGAAAGGTAATTTATCGTTTTTATGGAAATAACAGAATTTCACATCGGTTTATTACTCAAATAATGAATGTTGTGCGTCCTTAAGGAGGCGTTTTAATTTAACGCAGTTTGCGATTTTATCGAGTAATTATGCGTGTTCGCCTCTCCTTACGAGATCGAAAGTTAAGTTAATTCTAACGAGTATTCAACGATGTACTTTCATATAATGAAATAGCAGTATTATGGCGGTCTCTCTCCTTACTAGATAGGCAGGCGTACAAGACGGATTTTGTGACGGACATTGTCCCCCGTGAATTGAAGGATTGAACTTGCTTTTATTAGAGCGACATATGTAGGTCAAATAATGTAGTGTTTCGTTATTTGAAAATATATTTATACATATATTACACATTCTGATCGTTGCATAAAGTTTCTAGAGCATGTGTCGATAATATGTTAATTACTTTATATAGTTTAATTCTATTTATTTGATCTCGATTGCATCGGAAGACTAATCTTATTAAAACGCTAGCGAGTCCGTTTCCTGGGAAGAAATAGTATTTGGTGTCTTTGAGATGATTTAAAGAACGCTCCTACAAATGGGATCAGAACTCTCGGTCGTTAGGCTGACACCATTTCCACTACGCCTACGCCATATCAACTCAATTACTTTCTTTGAACCGCTTAAAGAATTCATTATGTAAAATGTATTACCAAATGATTTGCTACGATTATTGGTATGCAGTAAAATCATTTGCTGCAAGTTTGCATTACCTAAAATTGCACAATGGGCGCACATTTTCAGATGAATAATAACAGCAAGAAATCGTGATCTTTGTCAGCAGGGAAATGATTGTGTTACGCGCTCTTTGTTTATAATAATCGCTATGTTGTAATATAGTATAGCTTTTGCAGAGCGCTCTCTAATTGTGATACATTTTCT
Organism: Dreissena rostriformis; assembly: GCA_007657795.1. Classification (NCBI taxonomy): domain Eukaryota; kingdom Metazoa; phylum Mollusca; class Bivalvia; order Myida; family Dreissenidae; genus Dreissena; species Dreissena rostriformis. The sequence continues at coordinate 31,473 of VMBQ01005040.1, read as the reverse complement.
CGCGAACACATTGTTTACTCATTCACAACGCAAACTATAATTATATGTTGTTGGTTTGTTGTTGTTGAAAGAGATAAAGCTGTCTTTTTTCGTTTTTCTTTTCTTTTCCTTGATAGCATGCTTGCAAGTTCTCCCAGTTATAATCGTCGTTTCAGCTACACAATATTATTGGGAAATAATTGCAGGTAATTTTGTTCTGGATTTGTAAACATATTCTTTCTCAATGACGCTTATAATTCACTTGTTGTTTCGTTAGAACAAGCATTGGTATCTGAAAAATAACAGTTATTCATAATGCTTTAAATAATTGATACCGAAAACCTTAAAATATGAAAATGCATATAAAACTCGTTTATGCAGAACCACTCACGTGTGTAATAAAACCAAAACGATGATATGCGCAGACAGGATGTTGGCAAGAAATGAGACTGACAAAACAGATTGAACGAAGGTTAGAATGAACTCGCCTTTCAAACGTTTTGCATAACTTCGTATTATTGGATTAATTAACGTAAATTAGTAATTAACGTTATCATAACATCATTATCATTTACGAGACTGAACGACTTTTTAATTCGGAAGCAAAGGTCAAATTTGTATCTTTGGTATGCTTGTTTTGTTTTTTTACTTCTCATTATACTGTTTCGATCGCTTCATTTTGTTTTAAAGAGAAAGGAACCATTCGTTGCTGTTGTGTTGTTGTTGTTGTTAAATTTACCGACCACGTTACTTACGAAAAGTGTTACATGCACGCTGTATCTCGAAGCACACGTTCTGAAGGTTTTCATCCTTATTCAAATCATTCTATCGATTTCAATAAATATGCAACACATTTGCAGATATATATATATAAATACTTTAATTTGACCCTCCTCTTTTGCCGCCCCAAATCGCAAGGTTAATGTTTTCCGTTGCAAAAGTTAAACGATATTACAGCCCTAAAATAACTCGCCAGTCTTATGCAAGAAACAAGACAATATTTATCCGTTAAAACGATTTAAAGTGACGCACCCCAATGATTAATACATTTAAACAGTATTTTATTGCAACATCAAATACGACGATATTCACATTTTTATAAACACATAACTTTGTTTTAATTTATAGCGTTTATTCACCACCATACATTACAAATTGTAAAGTTAGTGTACATGTTAGTTTGTTAGTATACAAAATAGTCCTTTAAACAATTCAAATTTGTTGATATAATAGAGGTAAATACAATCCATGCATTCCAGTATATATTTACACAATCATACAGTTCACACACACACAGCCACATACACAAATGCCATGTTATGATACAAAAAAAGGTAAAATGTTTGGACTTCAGAAAATTATAAACTTTAATCAAACGTTTTGCCTTTAGACAATTATAAACATTATTCAAACGACCATGGTATTAAATATTTTAAGCAATCAACACAATTTACAATAATACTTTTCTATTGATCTACAACAATGTTTACAATTAACCAGTTTAGAAGTTCCTTTTCTTGATATTTTGTATTAGATTGGATTTCCCATGCTACGCAAAGATAATTATTCAGCCCTCTTATTGACCCTTTTTCTTGCATACAAATATATACGTTTTAATGTCTAGGATGAGAATATTAATGGCACATAAATTGTAATGAATAATATTTATTTTAAATAACAAAGATTTGGTTCCTTAGATTCTGTGAACAATTATTGTCTTGAACCACTGAGTGTATGTGTCTCTAGATATAATAAAAAAAGCATGCACTTTTGTCCATTCAACGTTATTAAAATTGTATTCCATTTTGAATAGCAAGTGAGTATATCTCTATTATAGCTTAATCATATATAAACAAGCTTGTTTTGATTATACCCAAAACTATGTTATACAAGTAAAATGATATGAATGCACATTGTATATTTGGCTTATTTATAAATGGAAGTCCTGATAATCTGATTAACACATAACTCCTTATGCAAAAAGTTAGCTTAACATGTTAGAAACCTATATATTGGAAAGACGGCATCTATGAAACAAGTTCTTGAGCAACGATATCAAAATCTCGTTCATATTCACGTTTTAAAGGGAGTTGTTCGCAGATTTTCGCATTAGCTTTTACATCTCACGTGTCATGTGCATACAAATAAATACAGTCACAAAAATGATATTTTTCTTGAAACATATTGCAAAGCTCTTAAAATATCTATTCTTGATTAATAATGCATTGAATTAATAAAGTGTTTTTTTACTAATTAGTCAATTGTATTGACATTGCTTTTAATGCGTTTTGTGTAAGTAAAGACACAATTTTAACACGTTTTCTTTATATAGAAAATGACAAAACACATAAAAATGGAATAGTCTAACTGGTTTAATGTAATAATTGTAAACTTATGTATAAACAGTGTTAAATCAGAATTATTGTTTACAATAGCAGCCCTAGTGTTACCTGCAGGAAGTTGTTTTTGAAACTAAAACTGATAATTTTCTGTCATTAAAGAAGCTGCTTGTGATTTGTCCAACTTGAGGTTTTTACCTTCAAGTAGCACGAGCCGTTACTTCCAGGTTGGATATTAGCTGTCATGTGTCACTTTTGGATGCTCATCGCGTATAGTACATATGGATGAAAATATGGAGAGAAAAAAATGTACATACAATGTAAAAAAAGAACTCTCGGGTTTTCGAGTATCGGAAGTAATAATAATAATAATAATAATAATAATAATAATAATAATAATTATAATAATAATAATAATAATAATAATAATAATAATAATAATAATAATAATAATAATAATAATAATAATAATAATAAAAATAATAATAATAATTATAATAATAACAATAATAATAACAATAATCACATACAGATAATGTTTGCACACGGTCAGCTGTTAATACATAGAAAGCCATTATAAAATAGGAACACGAATTTTAACATATAGTCATGGTATAATAGATGTATCTCAAGCTATTGTTTGCCTCGTATCAGCATCAGACACAAATTGTTGTTCTTAAATTTAATATATACAAGATTTCACAGTGACGTTTGTAATACAAGTGTGCCAACGACAACAACATAGCGTGTTGAATGTGTTGACATGCTACGTTATAACAAATGTCTTGTCAGGAAACAATATCATGAATCCGGCTCAGAAGCGATCTACAGTTGATAAGGTCACAGAAACGTGGCAGAAATATCCGATAAGAAGCGAGTTTGTAGTTCCCTTGACAACGATATTGCCTATAAAATAGAATCTGCAACTCCAATACGAGAACAAATACCGATAGTAAATGTAGAGCGTTTAACTACTTGCTCCGTTCGAATGTAATAATAATAATAATCATCATTACTCAAGATAGTTTTTCTATCATCGCAATTTATTACAGGAGTGGATTGAAACCTCTTGTTGAACAAAACACAAATTATCAATGTTTTTGTTTCATTCACTGGAATATTTCACCGGAATTGTCAAATCTCGACGATTAAAACTGGATATTTGAAGTATGTGAGTAAGTAGTTTCCTCTTCTCTGGAGGTAACAGCGACAATAATTAGGGGTACTAAACAATATTCCGTTAAATATTTATTACATTGGTCGCAGCGAAATTCAAAATGGGATGCAGTGTCAGTGCTATTGAAAATGCGCTTGTGGCCAAAAATGGGAAGAAGGTCAACAATAACAAGGATAAGTGCGACACTCTACGGGCGCCCATGGATAATGGGAATGCCAAGTTTGATCCCCGATTTCCGCTTACCGTCCGGCAGAAATTTAACATCATAAAGTCGTGGAAGGGAATATCACGAAATATCGAGGAAACTGGGATTCTCATGTTCTTGAGGTAAATAATGATGCATGTCTCTACAATAAACCCAAATCGCATGTTGTCGTTTTGGCAGATTCCTTTAAATCAATAAAATTAGTGCACCTTAACAAAATAGCATAACAAATCTTAGAGAAAAAATTATATGTCGTAGTATCTTCTTTGTGTCAAATAAACAGTTCTGTAAATTCATTAAAACCGTTGATGACGTTGATCTACAAGAAATTGACATAAAGCTGATTGTGTTATTAAACAAAATGTATCTATTATTTTCAGACTTTTCGAAACCAACGAAGAAATACGGACCATGTTTTCTCAAATAGTAAGCCACGGTGTATATGATCCCGCACAGATACGAGAAAGCAAGGGCCTTGAGAACCATGTAAAACAAGTTATGTACACTTTAGACGAAGCTATTTCATCCATTGAAGACGTTGACGACACCATTAACTTGCTGATGAGCGTCGGACGAACGCATCGACGTTTAAAAAGCTCCGGCTTTGACCCATCCATCTTTTGGGTGAGTGATTTGTAAATTGCAGAATTCTGGACCGATATTATAAGAACGTTGAAAGCAGAGAACATAAAATAATACATAAAGATGCTTAAAGTTGCGAAAGCCGGATCGTTTCTTTAAAGAATTTAACACATTTTCATTATTGGGATTGAGGCACAAATATAATTATGTTCTTCGCTTTCACTAATATAGCCAATGGAGGGTTAGAAGGTCGGCTTATATTTTGTTTTCGGATACTTTTGTTAACTGTACGCAGGTCATTAACCACTTTAATAAAGCAATTTAATGACCGAAATAATTCAAATCACTGCAAAATATCCCACTTGATATGTTTAAATTATTTTTGGGATAATAATTGACTATGATAGAATTCAGGAATGAATGATTGAAAACTCAAACTGGAATACCGAAAAAAGGTTTCGGGTCGGCACGAGAAGGTGTTGGTCGGGTCGTATAACATTTTCCAAAAGAGCATAATTTTATATTCCCGACCGTGGATATCTGATGAATGCAAATAAGTCTATGTGCATCTGTCCGCACATTGTGACAATAGTTATGTATACACAGGTTGTTTCTCCGTGTAACGTGCACATTATATAAATCAACCTGCATGTCACGCGATTCAAATTCTTGAAACTGAACAACACGTTCTACTGCTGCTATCAAAAGTCTTAAAACGTTTTCGGAAAATGTGTTTTTATGTAGGACGAATGCGTTTTGTGTGACTAGATCATTATAATCGGTAATCGCTGTTTGGCACGTAATTAAAAAAGTTTCGATTGCCACTGAACGTTTAAAACGCTTCATTAGTATGCCCTGGTTGCAATTATTTATTGATAAGAGATAATTTAGATCATGAATGGTTGTCGTCATTTAGTTATCAATTATTATTATCCGGCTTGATCAAACGTTTTATGATGATTGTTGAATCTATGGGCGGTCTTTGCGAACCCCCGCTAAATTACATTTAAATATAATGTAATATCGAGTACCTATTGGATTTCACTTTCCGCGAAAAAACAAAGCCAGTATACGAATACAGGGGCCGTCGGATTCTCGGGAATCAACACTAGCGGAACTTTACAAGTCTTCCATAGGGGCAATCGACCATGAAGTACTGCATAAAAATCGGACTCTAAAACGCGCGGAACAATTGAGCATTTAACACTGAAACAATCGGTGCTAACAATCGTGGAGAACTTTAATTTCTTCCGTTGGAACAATAAAGCATTGAATTACAGCAAAAACATCGTGTTTCTATCGGTAACCAGCGAAAATGGTTTGATTGATTCCGATATGCAAAAAAAGCCAATCAGAAAAACAGCGCGGGACTTTCGTTTCTTCCGTCGGAACAATTTGAGCGTTGAATCCGTAGGTATCGCTTTCGTTACTTGAGAAGCGAGACCTGTGGACAAAATAATAAACAAACTCGTGCTGCCTGAAAGAATTATCTGATTGATTCCAATACATAAAAACAAACACACATAAACTGTGTAACTAACGCAAGACCATGTTGACATCAATTTTGTTTATTTAATGATTTAACGATTTGTGTGTAGATTTAGTCAGGTATGTCATTTGTCGCAATTTAATTTTTTAATGGTTTTTGATCAAAAGTTTAATTAAAACGTTTATATGACTAACATAATGCAGACACAGTTAATATTCACACACACACAAACATCGACCTAAAGTTACTATAGTTCATTTGATACCCCGCATTCGCATCGTGTGCTATGTCCGGCTCGCACCATGATTATCGTCCGATTCCAATGTGGCATTGAAATTTTGTGAAGAAATTTGCCTGAGTTTGTAACAAAACTTGACTCCAGTACTAATGTCAAATAAAATATTGTTCAAATTCAAAATAAGAAATATAAGTATATCTAGGGAGAGGGTTTCACCTCATAAAATATTCAAAATTCAGAAACAATCACTATTGCTATTTTGTAAGAAAAAGGATAACGTTAACAGCTAGGAAGCAATAATTACCAATTAACCTAAAAATAAACAGTTTGGAAACAATAAATAATATTTCAACCTACAACCTAAATTGCAACGACATTTTTGCCGATGGATACTGCCATATGTTCATGAGAATAATCATGTTTCATACAATTGTTGTAAATTGGGAATTTTAAATTCAGAACAGATCTCCCGTCATTTACTAAAAAATACGGAAGATATATGGATGATTTTTTTTAAAGGGCATATAGAGAACACTGTTTTCGAAGGTCGTTTGTTGTAACTTAAACTAGAAAAAAAAGGAGTTTTATATATAACTCTGAAAGTACATAAGAAAGTATCATGTGACTCGAATACCCATTACGTTATATTTTCCATATGTCTTTCTGTCGATTCCTTCATAAATTCATCTGTCCGTCATCTGTGTGGCTGTTTGTTTTTCTCTCTTTAAAATCTGAACTTACACGAAAAGTACATAGGATAAAACTTGATAACTGAAATTATCAGATAGTAATGAATATACATGGATGAAATTATATAACGGTCAATGTGGGAAAATTTTTGATCTTTGTTTTCAGTAGTGTTTATAGGTCAGGTAACGGTTAAAAAAGTGGAAAACCCCAATTAATAGTGTGATTACTCAACAAATACAAAAGACATGATGATGCAAATTAGTGTACACATTTGGATATATGTTTGTCTTTTGTCTGTCTGTCATTCCCTTCCTCTGTAAATGTGTCTATTTGTCCATCCACAAAACACTATTTGCATTTAAAAAGAACATATGATGACAAAACTTTATATACATAATATAAAATGATGGTAGGATTATGCATGACTCTTTATTTCTGCAGAGTTAAAATCTCAGAAGACTATTACTAAAATAGAATGGTGTATTTTAACACAATCTTTATACTGCTGTGGGAATAGACATTGCATGTCATAATGAAACACTTAACGTCTATGGATGAAGGGTAATATGGAGGTTGTGCACAATATTTAATTGATAAGGATATCACTGATAGAGTAGTCCTTTTTTGATTGCAATATTTTGAGTCGTGTTTACATCAGAAATGCGACTTTATCTGCATAGTCATATGTCAAGTATGGGGTACTACTATTTGAATTGTCCCCTGATATGAAAGGGACCAATTTAGAGTGACCATGCAAACATAGATGTCAGCATCTGAAATCAAACAAAGCATATTCACAATTGAAGTGTAACTTACTGTAATTTGTACATATTCTTGTTGTCTTTCTTTATTTCATTGCAATAAAAAAACATCCGGATAATTTACCGGTCCGAAAAAAATACTCCACACTTCAACAACCATGATAATGAATGCTGCTTAAAGTCCAGTTAGATAACATCGCAGTATGTAACTTAGAACAGAATTTGTATATTATGTGGACAATATAAATCATTTAGTATTCATGTCTGGGAATCTCAAAATAATGCAAACCCCTGTTTGTCAACGTTTCGTCCTTATCGCATTTTTCTTTCCCCACGTAATGCTAAAAAAAGAATTGTATGAGGCATTTGATTGGCTATTTTTAAGTATCGGAACCGAATCAAATCATTGTATGGGGCAACTCATAGTTACCCGAGTTTTGTTTATTGTTTTTTTTTCTTCAGTGGTGTCGCTTCTCAACTTACGAAAGTTACACCTTTGGATTCAATGCTTAATTGTTCCGTCGGAAAATATTAATGTTCCGCGCTATTTTTTCAAAACCCAATCAAATCAGTTTCACGGGTGACACTCGATTATTGTTGTTTATTTCCATGCATTATTGTTTCATCGGAGGATTTGAAAGTTCCGCGCGATATAAGACCCCGATGTTTGTACAGTATTGAAAGTCAATTGTTCCGCTCCTTTTAGAGACCGATTGTATGCACCGTTTAATGTTCGATTGATGCGACGGAAGATTTTTAGATTTCCGCGAAAATGCTGATTACCGATCTCGAATGAATCCCTGCAAGAATCGTGTTTCGCGGATTTCATATCACAGTTTCCGTATCGTGACATCGGCTAGAACTCGTTTAATTCATTATCAAAAGCTCAAATATATTGTAATGATTTGAGTGTTTGGTTACATATTTGTAAGGGCCGCAACGAATTGCGTTCGTTAATTTTATTAATAATATTGATTTATCATTGAAAGAGACCAATTAACTTGCACTTAATGTACATTCCACACAAACACTTGCAGTGTGCATTGCTATTTCATAATTAGTGTATTTATAATGTAACGGCCTTAACGGCGTTATAGAAACTTTCTTAATGTTTAGTTGAATGAAAATAAAATTTCCCATCATGCATAGCGCAAAATTACACATGTAAACTTACAAATTATACCTGTGGACACCATGGTCCAACGTCCAAAGGTCATAAAAGTTAAATTGAATGGACGTATCCAATTAGCCATCTGATAGTTTGTATTACTTTAAAACAGTTTAGTTGTTATTTTTTTTCTTGGAAAAAAAGATTGCCAATATATGACACCAATTGGTTTTAGGTACACGTCAATGGGTTTAGTGTCGAAGTTCTTTGGTTATGTTTGAAAAATCGTTTGACAAAGCTCTTGTTTCCCATTACACTTTTTGAGCTCTTTCAAATTTTGAGATCCTGCTCAGTTGGATGCATATAGCTCTTACAATTTAGGTTAAACATGATGTATTTTANATCAGTTTCACGGGTGACACTCGATTATTGTTGTTTATTTCCATGCTTTATTGTTTCATCGGAGGATTTGAAAGTTCCGCGCGATATAAGACCCCGATGTTTGTACAGTATTGAAAGTCAATTGTTCCACTCCTTTTAGAGACCGATTGTATGCACCGTTTAATGTTTGATTGATGCGACGGAAGATTTTTAGATTTCCGCGAAAATGCTGATTCCCGATCTCAAATGAATCCATGCAAGAATCGTGTTTCGCGGATTTCATATCACAGTTTCCGTATCGTGACATCGGCAAGAACTCGTTTAATTCATTATCAAAAGCTCAAATATATTGTAATGATTTGAGTGTTTGGTTACATATTTGTAAGGGCCACAACGAATTGCGTTCGTTAATTGTATTAATAATATTGATTTATCATTGAAAGAGACCAATTGACTTGCACTTAATGTACATTCCACACAAACACTTGCAGTGTGCATTGCTATTTCATAATGAGTGTATTTATAATGTAACGGCCTTAACGGCGTTATAGAAACGTTCTTAATGTTTAGTTGAATGAAAATAAAATTTCCCATCATGCATAGCGCAAAATTACACATGTAAACTTACAAATTATACCTGTGGACACCATGGTCCAACGTCCATAGGTCATAAAAGTAAAATTGAATGGACATATCCAATTAGCCATCTGATAGTTTGTATTACTTCAAAACAGTTTAGTTGTTAATTTTTTTCTTGGAAAAAAAGATTTCCAATATATGACACCAATTGGTTTTAGGTACTCGTCAATGGGTTTAGTGTCGAAGTTCTTTGGTTATGATTGAATCACTCGTTTGACAAAGCTCTTGTTTCCCATTACACTTTTTGAGCTCTTTCAAATTTTGAGATCCGGCTCAATTGGATGCATATAGCTCTTACAATTTAGGTTAACCCATTGCATGCAGGGAAATTTGTCGTCTGCTAAAATGTTGTCTGCTAAATTTCAAAAATTAGCATTTTCTTCGATTTTTTTTCAAAGAATACTATCAGAATAGCAAACAGTTTGGATCCTGATGAGACGCCACGTTCTGTGGCGTCTCATCTGGATCCAAACTGTTTGCAAAGGCCTTCAAAATCCGGTTCCAGCGCTCAAAGGGTTAAACATGATGTATTTTTTTGTTTATTCTTAACAAGCAGATATTGTTAATACGTATTAAGTTAAGTAATATTTCGTCAGCTAAAAAAAAAAATCTCTCGCCTCTCATCGCATATCTTTGATTTTTGTTCTCAGAATTTGGACTTGCGTGTCAGAGGTATTCCAACTTACTTACAATACGTTAGTTTTTCTACAGTCATTCAAGGAGTTCCGGATAATGGGTCATTCCTGATCACATAAACACTTAATTTCACATTGCATATTTTGGAGTACCTAAATCAAAATTGTCTTATTAAATTGAATTATATATTAATAGTTTAACGGAATTGTATGGTCCCCTGAAAATTATTCCTGATAATTTGATTAATATTATAGATTTATCATTTTCAGAGACACATTTATTTGACTAATTGCATATTTTAGACAAAAACTTGCAGTGCGCTATTGTTAGTACAAAACGGTAAAATTCAAACAGAATACGTCAAAGAGCTATGCACAACAATTTAACAATTATGATCAAACAGCTATAACGTATTTTGTTTTAACAATTGTGGTGTTAAAAATGCATATTCAGAATCACAAACAAAATACCAAAAGTTTCACTTTCGCGGGTTATATGACAAATGATAAGACTGTAATGTTGTTTAAAAAGCTTGGACATTTCAAAGGACTTTTTCATCCCACTACCAGGTAACTAGCTGTACCTGGTTTGGTGACCTTACACAATATAAACAATTTGTCTGACTTTTAGATACTTTGAAGCGATATTCCCAAGCAAATACCGTTAAAGGACAATCGAACAACATCAATATTTTTGCGCTATGTTGTTAAAATGATATAAAATGATTAATTCAAGACATTCAAAACGAAATCGACAACAATATATAGCGCCAATCAAGACCAAAGCCTGTCACACACAATCACTGTGTTAACAGTTGTGTGTTTTCTTTCAGAAAATCGAGGAGCCATTTCTCATGGCAGTAAAGGAAACCCTAGGAGACCGGTACACCGCCAATATGGAGCACATCTACGGAAAGACGATCAAATTCATATTGGAAACACTTATTCGGGGATTCAATGAGGACTGAAAGACATACTATTTAGACGCAGGAATACGACGTTCACAAATGTCGTCAGTACGTTTCACATGGGGATGTCAAAGGCGTGTCCGAATGCGTGTCATTGTGATCCGATTTCATTGTTTGAAATACACGAAATTCTACGATGTGTTTACAGCAACTGATACTATGAATGCTTGTAAAACAAGTATACGTACATTGTTGATAAACAAGTGTTTCGAACATAAGAGAAACGCTATTGATCCAAATAGTTTCTTGTTACAGTGACTCATTGTTGTTAAGAACGCACGCTTGTGTTTGCCATGGCTGAAAACTTGTGTAATATATCTTAGCGGATTGTTCTTTGATGGTGTAAGATTATTTCAATCCAGCTGCCCAAGCAAAGGAGACACTTCTAGTTGGCAGTTCGATGTATGGAGTTGCAGAAGCAGATTTTCCCATCACACCTCTCGGGAAAATAATCCGAATTGTACACTTTCTGAAAACGTCTGCAATTGTTTTTCCCAGAGAACACTCACCATCAATTCAGCAAACGATGAAACTCCAGAAAATCTATATTGAGGGAAATTCTTGTGCTTAACCACTACTTTTATAACGAAACACCAACTATAAGCGTAATGTGATTAAAACTGGGATCACCGTCATGGTCAATGCAACGCATTGTGGGTTTAAACCGGTTTAACCCTTTACATGCTGGGAAATATGTCGTTTGCTAAAATGTCGTCTGCTGAATTTCTAAAATTAGCATTTTCTTCGATTTTTTTTCTAAGACCACTATCAGAATAGCAAACAGTTTGGATCCTGATGAGACGCCACGTTCTGTGGCGTCTCATCTGGATCCAAACTGTTTGCAAAGGCCTTCAAAATCCGGTTCCAGCGCTCAAAGGGTTAAGGGATAGCCGACTCACACCACAGAATTTATCACAAACCGAACGCGTGTCTAAAACGATCCCAATCAACAGTACCTATGCAGATAGAACATGAAAACATGCTAAATATAACTTGTCAAATCATTGTTTACTCGCGCAGGTCAAACGATAAATAAAGTAACAAAAGTTAATGATACATATCATTAGCGACGACGTTTTTCGCGCAACGTTGTTTGGTACCGGTTTTGTTTGTCAAAAAAAAAATCGATGCTTTCACTCGCAATAATAAACTTGGGTGATTTTTTGTAATGTGTCATTCAACGAAATGCTCATGTTCCTCAAAGTACATGTATTGTCTAGGTAATATTCGCTTATATAGATTTCATGCAGAAAGTTTATTTTAGCTGAAATTCATATTACACATGTAGTGGTATATGTGTGATCATTGGTTGTCTGTTATGTACACTCGTTTGAATTAGTAAAACTGTAAACTATAAGTGCGAGTGATCTGTTTTAATTGTGTTTCTTCTTCACGCGCCGAAACAGCCTCATCCGGGCATTTGTAATCATTTTATTTTGAAAATGAGGCTTATTCTCAATACGTTGTGTCTATATAAGTCGACCATTGATTTTTTATTGGATTAAACAAAGTCTATCTTTACGCATTGATTTCACTTGTATAACTAAAACATTATTGACATAGAACAATGAAATGAGTAACGCTGCATATTGTTCGACATTTACAGGATGTAGCCAATGTTTAAAACATTATCATGAGATGTGCATTTACCCTGAATGTATTTAAAAAAATATATACTGTAAACATGCAAAGCTAAAACGTTTAACTCTTAACAAGCCTTGATATAATAAGAATCGATAACTATCTGAATATAACCGCGTTCGTAGTAAAAACGCAATGAAATGACTGACTAGTATTAGTGTACAACAATGAACATACATCCATAGAAAGAAACCATCAGATAAGTATCCGCTAAACCCTATCACATGTCGTTGTGTCTATCCAAATTACAGTGTAATGTAATTAACAACGTGCACAACATGTCACGTGTCTAGTACAATATGTCAAACTACTTTTATTGATCGTGCAGTAACAGCAGTAATCCTGTATGTTCACGCACAGTGAGACGGCGCACATATTCCAGAGGAATCAAGACTAACAGCAAACCGCATTTGGTCTATTGTGCATGCTGACATTGCATTGACAAGGTGCGCTTTTCAGTCTAATTTAACTAACATGCCGACTAATAAACAAAGCTTTGACAATGAATGGGTTGAAGAACAAATCCATGATAAGCAAATGCTCAGGTTTTAATATACTGCCACGACCTTAGCGGAAGCTGTGATTTTGCTGTATTTATTTCTTACCATTTTTTTATGTTCTGCGTTTATTTCTGTTCGGACAGTTATAGAAAATAGATTTTTACTTTCACCGAAAATGTTCATGTAATTTTATTATTGCTTAGTCTAATATGAATTTTTTAGTATCATTGTGTGCCTTAATAATACAGAAACCTTTACACTATAAAAATCCGCGCATATATAAACATATATAAACTGTCATTATAATTATTTACAAACAAAGTAAAACGCGAGAGAACTGTATTTGCGATTAACCGATTGTCCAACAATAAGATACAAGTGCATTAAAAAAGGGTCACCGACTTTGATCGGTCAATAGCAGTGTTTCCAAGTATATTGGGTTCTTTCGCGCCTGAGGCTGCATTATTAGTTAATAATAGTGTGTTTCGAAGTTTATTGGGTACTTTTGCGCCTGAGGCTGCATTATTTGAGAACACTGAGATATAAGTAATACAATTACAAGACTAACGACAGGTGCGACGAATCTTTAATTAAAGCTGCGATTTCCAGCTATTTAGTTTTTACTAAAATATGTTTTACGTTTGTGTGGTCTTGTGCTGTTGAGGAAAGCCGGAGTACCCAGAGGAAACCCCACCTGTCAATGTGTTGACCAGAAACCAGGATCACATGCGGCGGATATAAGATTGAACCCGGATCGCTTAGGCGAGAAGTGCGTTTACCAACCTCTGTGCTAACTGAACAGCAATTAACGGCCAATGCCAAAGATAGCAGTTGACTTTTAAAACGGTTGTATTTGTGTCAAACCTAAAAATTAGCCCGTAACATTAATTTAAATAAGTAATAGTATATATTATACAATTTTCCTGATTTCACTGAAAACACAAAACAGACAAAAATATGAATAAACCCATCGAAGCGGTCAATGCAAAAAATCACTGCGGGCGTAAAGTGGTTTAAGGACGTGTAAACCTTATCCTGCGGGCGTAAAGTGGTTTAAGGACGTGTAAACCTTATCCAGAGTTATTTACAAAACACGTAAGTGTTTATAAAACATAACCTCATAACATCACAATTCAAATGGAATATAAATAAAAGATAATACATTGGTAATATTTATACTATTAAACGGAACACACAAGGTCGACAAAAAAATCGACAATGTATGAAGTTTGGGTCATCGCCTTGGGAGAGTCTAAAGTCAAATCAGACAGAAATAAATTAGAATAACTTTTGATCTTGTTACCATTTACATATAACAACCCAGCGTTTGTATACAAACCAGAGTGACAGAAAACGAACGATGCTTTCTTTTAGAGGGCAATTCAAACACTCCGCAATATTGATCTCCGGATTATCAATGGTCAGTGTACTCACAAGTAAAATACATACAGAACTTGATTTTATATTATGGTGCCTGTTTGTTAGGCCGTTTGATTTTATAATATGGTGCCTGTTTGTTAGGCCCTTTACATTTACATTTTGAAATCCTTCATGTGAGAATTCTATACAGTCATATACATAATTGTTTTTTCAAGATACATTAGACATTACAGTCCATGAGTACACATATATATATTGAATATATTTATACAAACAAAATGCATGTAAGTGGTCATCAATGAATACTAGTTCATGGCATGATAGATCATATACAAACTATATTGAGTTCTATACATATATTGTTAAAGGATATATGTTTTTCAACATAATGTCAACATAAAGCACTATTGACAGCGAGAAGTCAACTTTTCTGACATGGATATTTCTCAAAGTAATATTTATAGACATTTCTTTGAATAAATGCTTTGTGAACATAAGTTCCTAAATTTCTGTTAATTGTTTGGTTATCAGATTGCATTAACTCTTTAAATTTTGGAACATTTGGTCTTTTCCAGTAATATTGCTTAATGTATTTTTTTTCTAATATCATTGTATAATGAACATTCAAACAAAAATGAAATTCGTCCTCCAAGACATTGCAATTTTGACATTTTCTTTCATGGTATGGTATAGATTCTGGTTTATGCCATCTGCCTGACTCTATTTCCAATCTATTTGAAGATACTCTTAGTCGGCACAGATTAAACCTAAACATTTAGACTAAGTCAATTTCTTTATACTTAGCGAATTGCATGGATTTTATTGTTGATGGTGCTCTTATGTACATGTCTGAAATTATTTTTACAAACTACTGATACTTTTTATAAACAGTTATTATTGATTTTAGTTAATCTTGTTTTGAGCAAATAGACATTAAGTAGTTTTATTCAAAGGTGCGTGTTGTATAATTGCAATGAAATCAAAATCAGGCCGATTACCATGATTTGTTTTCTCATTTTACATAGGATTTGCATTATTTATATACAAAGTATCAAATATATATATTGAGGTGATTCACTCACAAAGTCTGGCACAACACTCCTTAACACACACTCCTCAACGTGATTTGGAACTTCGCTGTGGTCACAGTGTGGTGACCCTTATCAGCTGATAATAAATTCTCTCCTACAGAGACAACTATGCATTTTACCTTGGTCTTTGTCAAAATGACATACGTCGTGTATCGCGTAGAAAATACAACATGCGATTACAAAATCATTTCCGGCTAAGTGTTGATTATTGCGGTTATACCAAACGGTGAAGGGGTCCGATGCGTCGTAATTAAACCATGAGAGCGATAACAAACAATAAGCCTTAAATTAGTCCGATGGTACTACGAATTAATATAAAGTTTATTTGTATAATTATGTTATGTAAACTCCGTGTTTGTCCGCAAAAAAAGTATACACATGCTTTTTCGTGACGTCAACAATACCATAATATATAATGAGTTAATTATCGATGCGACATCTTATTTATTATCCATATATTGTGATCAATGTGATAAATATATTAAATTTAAAAAAAAAACACTAAACGTTAACCTTTTAAAGAACTTAGGTATATTAACTTGTATTGATAATGTGTTTTAAATCCGCAGCAGATTTCAGCAATTACTAATTTTTCAAGTTTGCTATAGAATTGTAAGCCGCGCATTGAACTAATCATTTACTTGGAATTTCTAGCACTAATTTAACAACATAAGGCGTCGCCCAAGGTTTGTTTCAGAATATACTACACGTTTTTCCTTTTTGTGTAAAGAAGCAAGTTGCATGGTATAATTAATAATATAAATATACGCATGTAGTTTTAAACAACAGCAGTATCTATCTGCATCAATTTGAAAGGCGAATAGCCTAGGTGTATACTATTTGTTTTCTTATCTACATTTCGCAGGTTCAAGTTGTAAGAGTCCCGAAGCTTGTACTTCTTGTATTTATCTATCGAGACATTCAATTTATTTAAGTTTCTGGTTCATAAGCAGTTTTTACTTCTGTTGAGATATTTTATGTGTTTGATGTATTTTCTGTGTGTAATCGTATAACCATTGTCAAGTAAAAATCAAGAAACAAATAATTCATGTGGGCACGTTCTTTTTGTTCAAGTCTGATGTTTCCATTTGTGTATAGTGTATATATATATATTACATCGATGAGAATAGATATTCTCCCATATGGGTCAATCAATTGAAATACAATAAAACACAAGTCTAAAGCAGTATTCGGACTAATACCGTTTATTTAATAGCCAATATTCTTCATTTTCAACAGCTCTATGCTATTAGACGAACTATGTGCAATATATTTTATAATATAAAAATGCCAATTAATAACCGAGCCATTGAAGATACTTCGAACTATATCATTCTAAAAAATAACCTTTTCAACCATCGTGAAATTGTGCATGCTTTGACAGTTGATTAAAAATATATGGGCTATACCACAACACTACTAGATTATTAATAGCGGGATGTACAACAATACGGGAATAATAATATGTTTAGTCTTGTATAGCTGATATACTATATTGGACGAGCCGATATGCGAGTCTTATGTGAGTAATCAAGCTGTTTTCGAGTAGACATATATAACAGTATTGTACAGAACGCTGATAAATGATATCTTGATTATATACCGAATCCATTCTTTCAGTATTTTACATTATTTATGTTTTATAATTATACACAATCACGTTAAGTCCTCAAAAAAAGTGCTTTATCTAGCGTCATTTCATGAAGTTTTGAACTCACGTCATTCGATAACGGTATGTGACATTAGTTTGAAATATGTTTTTTCCCGAAAAATAAGCCTCTTCATTAAGAAAATTATTTCAAGCATGTTTAAATGTTGGACAATTTTTAACCGCGTCTTAGCAAACCAGAAAAGTTCTAGTTTTAACACCATGTAGATGTATTTATTATCGTTGTGTGATTGACTAAAATGGTATAAATACAAGTTTTTGAAGGTGATACATGTCCAATAGTGCGCAAATCAAGATTTCCTCGTGCACAGATTTGTAGGTTTGGTCATTCGACAGACAAGCAGGGTAGAGCGTAGACGTAATTTTCAGAAAAAATGTCAGTTAGAGCAGTTTCGCTTTCACCCTCGGTATGTGAGATATTATTTGGACGACATGGAGTTATATGTTTGTCATAATTATATATGTCAATCCGTCTGCATGTCCGCCTGAAAAAAAATCACATTAATTGAAAATTACAGAACATAAATATGTTCCCGTCATTACATTCATTAAGATAAATTATCAATAGTAACATCATTTAAATAGGGCTGAAATTCAATTTTACAAAAAAAAAAAAAGATTATAANTTATTTCTTAACATTTTCCAATATAATTTTGCATTTCTCAGTCTTGCATTTTCTAGTTTCAGTGCCTGATTTTTGTCATAAATATTTTTCTTTTTTCTTATTGTACTTTTATAAATACTTCTTGATTCCACCATACTTTTTCTATTTTCATTTGTAGGAAAGTTTCTGTATGCATTCAGGGTTTTATAATAACTCCGTTTTAAAAATTTACATTCATCGTCAATATATGCTGCATCCTTATTGTTTCCAAAATATGTTTTGTCAGTACAATTCCTTTTAAATAATGGTGAGCTTATATTTTCAATAACTTCACAGAACGAGCTTTAACAGTTATCTAAATCACCATTATTTGAGACTGTTCAATATTAATACAAAGTGTATCAAATGTATTTCTTATACTGTCACTATTTATTGCATTAATATAATCATTTTTCTTTTCATCATCCCATGTATACAAATATGGTAATTCTTTATCATCATTTTTAAATATGTTATTTGAAGTTTTATCATCAGCAATAAAATCAAGCAAAACTTTACTTTTAAGGCTAAAGGTTACAGCACAATGATCTGATAAAATATTTGGTTCTAAAATTTCAAATGTTTTAATATTTGGGAACATACTACTTTTACACAAAACAAAATCAATAGTACTACAACCTTGTGCACCTACAAATGTATGTTTTCCAATGCTGCTATCTGACCCAAGTCTGCCATTCACTATTCTTAACCCTGACATTTGACAAAATTCCAGTAGTAACTTGCCATATTCATTTACAGTTTTATCTAAATTACTTCTTGGCAAATAAACATCTTGATTATAATCAACTGGCAACAAATTCTATAGGCAAACATGAACATTATCATTTAAACAAAATATGTTTCTCACCAACTCTAGCATTAAAATCCCCACATATAAAGAATTC
Source organism: Dreissena rostriformis (assembly GCA_007657795.1). NCBI lineage: Eukaryota > Metazoa > Mollusca > Bivalvia > Myida > Dreissenidae > Dreissena > Dreissena rostriformis. The sequence goes on along the minus strand of VMBQ01005040.1, from coordinate 12,452 downwards.
ACGTGATTCATTATACACATTATTTAAGTGCAGTAGGTCATCTGAAATTAATTCAAAAACACTTTGATCAACAAGGTAGTGTCTTCGTCTACCTTGTGGTGCATTATAAACTAAACATAAAAATACAACATGATCTAACTCAAACAATTTACCATCTATCTTTACCCATTGTATACAATCACTGGTACTCTTAATGAATTGGACATTATCTTTTAGCTTGTTATTAATATACATGATAATTCATCCACTGCTTCTTTTTGAAGTTTTTAGTGTAACTTTTCTATGTAAAATGTATGCAGTGAAATTTTCGACATTATAATTACAATTTTCATTGGTCCAGGTTTCCGTGAACAATAAGATATCATATTTATTAAATAATGTTTTCATTTCTAAACTGTCAAGCTTGTTATACTGTTTACCTATTAGTCCTTGCACATTCAGTAAACATATTTTGACCTCATTGACCCCGCTGTCCTACTTGGTTTTATTTCCTGCTTTTTGATTGGTCAGTCCCGTCACGCTTTCTGTCGCTACGTCCCGTTTCCCAATACCATCTCTCGTTATTGTTTCGTGGGATCCCACAGAAAGTTTCTGATGCCCCGTGCTATTTTTAGCATTGTAAACACACGGTGTATCCACTCCTTGTTCGTTGTCCCTAGTGATATGTTTTTCCGATGTTTTTGAAGATGGTACAGGTAGACGCGTATGTTTTACGCCCTCGTCCCTCGAACCTCTTCTTGTTTGTGTGTTAGTGTTCGGTTTCGGTGGATTTCTATGGAGAGAAGTTGGTGCACAATCGGGTAAGCAGATTATTTCACTTTGTAGTGTCTCGCTCATGTTGTTTTTGTCGCACGTACCTGACCTATTTTCCGGGCTGTTTACATTTTTGTGGGCGTGGCTGTTTTGTATTGATGACACTGTATCCTTTTCGTCGATAAACATAGAATTTTCTACACTGTCTACGATCGTTCCGTAAGAAAAAATTATCAATTTCGTTTTCTGCCCATCATCTTCTTTTTTGTGCGTATTTACCCCACCAGTTCTATCTGTACCCAACACCTCATACCAATCTGGGAACATGTCTTGCACGCACTTGCTGTCGATATATAATCTGGCCGGGTAACGTATTTGCACTTTCCTTCTGTTTGCTCTGGCATTAACTGCGACTTCTGATTTGTACAGCGTTGATCTTGCACTTGACATTTCTTTTGGGTATTGCCAGTCAATCCCAAACCTGCTGTTCTAAAGGAGACTTTTCTCATGATGGTTTCTGTGTCACAATAGTCTCTAAATCTTGCGATTAATGGCCTTTTCTGATCAGTTCCTACTCTGTATGCTTGTGGTGATGATTTGCCCAATCTATTCGCTCTTTCTATACAAATCTCGTCATTATCTAGCTCGTTTTGCAGGAAGTTAAGAATAAGTTGTTTGTCTCCATATTTATTTGACAATCTCTCAGTGATGCCGTAAAATACTAGATTGTTCCTCATACTTCTAGCTTCAATATCTATAGATCTGTATCACAGCACTTTGGACATATGTTCTTGTCTCTCACACATTCGTTCCATGTCAATAATTCTGTGTTCAAGTTCTGTACAATAACGATGTACATTGTGGACATCTTTCCTGCATATATGCTGCTCATCCTCTACATCTTTTCGAAGTTTTTATTAACCTGGGCAAAGATACAATTGAGTTTTTCATCGGTCGACAAGTTAGCAAAACTGTCACTACTACTGCTACTTGCCTTTTTTCTTTTCTTGGTCACGGTTTGCCATTTCCCGCCATTTTCTCCTTTGTTCGAAATCACGAAACGATTTTCTAGAGATATGCCCCCACAAACGTCAAAATCACCTTCATCAACACTGTAACCACTATATTCCTCGTCACGACTATCCATTTTACAACAAATTACACGAAAAATATCCGAGAATTTAAGTAATTTTAGCAAATTTATTTCCCACTATTAATTTCACGACTTGACCGCTTGACCACTCATACATATTAGACAGGGATTTACCATGCATGCCAGCCCCGTTGGGTTAAGCGATATCTCGCATGAGTGTGATATCCACTTTGCCGGGAATGGAGTTATTTTTATTACCTTTTTTAAGTCCCTGCCGAAGGGGATGTGGATGTAGGAATGCCATTCATCCGTTCATTGGTCAGTCAGTCCGTGACAATTTCGTTCCCGCTCCATAATTCCTTGACCATTTGGCGAATGTTTGTAAACTTTGCCTAAAATAATTAGGGCATTGAGACCGTGTGCAGAATGCATGAGCCAGTCACGGCGGCTCATGGTCAAAGTCGTGTTACAAGGTCGAAGGTTGAGCCTACAGAGTTTTATCCTCTCCATATATCCTTTACTCTTTGAAGGGTTTTCATGAAACTTGTCTGAATGATGAAGGCATTGCGGCGTGGTGCAAAAGGCTCAAGATCAATTTAATATTTCAGTGTAAAAGGTTTCAGCTAACATAGTCATTTTCACGAAACTTGCCCTAAACGTTAAGGGAATTAAGACCCTGTGCATGAGACATGAGTCAGTTATGCCGGCACAAGATTATATATTTAATAAATGGAAACTACCACATAGAGCCTATGCTATAAAAGCGACCATCTTGACTGACTCATATTGTATATGGACCGAATCCGAAGGCGATTATGCCATTTCAAAGTTAATGCAATTGCAATTCGTTTTCTAAGAAATCAATCGGTTTTTAATGATGTATTTTGAAAATAAAATCTTTTGTTCTTAATTTCAACTCGTTTTTACGCACACAAAACACGATGATTATTCGGGGCGATGTTTACAATATTTGTATTTGACCAAAGCTTGTCAATGAAATGAATACCGGTACAGTAGTACTTTGTCATTTCCAGGATTCTCATCGAGTAACATGATAATGCTTATTAGCAACAGATCGTGCCAGAATTGTCCAGCACCCAGCTTGTTAAGTACAAACTCCGGTAGCAAAGCATCTTTTGACAGAGAAAAAACTGCACTACGTTATAAAAAAAGGACATCACCTCTTGTATACCAATCGTATCCAGGTATTACATCTACAATACTATTAAATTGACTGGTTTGTCGCATTATAGGACAGATAACAACAGCCTTTAGAACATCAATTAACAAGTGCTCGAACAGACGATGATATTAAAAAGTATATAGTACAGGCAAAACATCGTCTGTCTGGTTAATAAAACAAAACACGTCTTTACTCCTTTTCGTTGATAAAAATAAAAACTGCTGTCATAACAACATGGACATACTGAAAAAAAATAATATATATATATATATACGGATGTGCAAGCAAGTGAAAAGCACTTAAAACCCGGATAAACATTTTGTTTACAATTGATTTCTTCCAATACAAACTTTATTTCGTGCATACTCTTACACACGCAATGCCATTTCATATGAGATTTCCCCAAGGAGTCGTGTTCCATCACGATCACCGCATTAGCTTTTACTTCTCAGGTGTCATGTGCACAGAAATGAATATACAGTTATACAAATGATATTTTTCTTAAAACATAGTGCAAAGCTCTTAAACTATTATTGATATCTATTCTTGATTAATAATTTATTTAATAAATAAATTGTTTTATTTACAAATTAGTCAATTGTATTCACATTGCTTTTCTTAGTTTTGTGTAACTATCAACACAATTTTATACACGTTTTCTTTATACTGAAAATGAGATAACATTAAATGGTATATTGCAAACATGTTTTATCTAACGATTGTAAAATTATACGTAAACAGTATTAAATCAGAATTAATGTTTACAATAGTAGCCCTAGTGTTACCTGTACGAAGTTTTATGTGAAACTAATCTTTTAAAGGATAATTTTCTGTCATTAAAGAAGCTGATTGTGATTTGTCCAACTTTAGTTTTTTTAAGTTTCCAATAGCACGTGCCGTTACTTCAAGGTGGTATATTAGCTGCCATGTGTCACTTTTGGATGCTCATCGCGTATTGTACATATGGATTTATGTTTTTTGTAATAATAATAATAATAATAATAATAATAATAATAATAATAATAATAATAATAATAATAATAATAATAATAATAATAATAATAATAATAAT
>VMBQ01005039.1:5251-60062 GCA_007657795.1 Dreissena rostriformis | reverse complement strand
CGGTATTTTAATCGATACAATCCACATACACATCAAAACAAGTTTTGCGTTTGTAGCAAATGATTTTTAAAGTGCCTTTTAAAGGAAATAAGTGAAGGTGCTTGTCTTACATTATTTGGAATAAAGTTCCAAATATTTCTCGCACAATAGGCAAAAGTACGCTTTCCGTAATTGGTTTTAAATGCAACAGATGATAAATCGTTGTGGGTGGTGGATCTAAGTGAGTATGTATTGTTATTCGATACAAAAATAACGTCGTCAAAATAATGAGGCATTGAGCCATGTAAAACTTTGTATACTATAGTCCCAACAAGAAATGTACACCTATTTTCAAATGACAACCAGCCCAGTTTATTGAAAATTGGAATTGAAGGAGAAGAAAACGGTTTATTCATTATTATTTTTGCAGCTCGTTTCTGTATCGAAATTACCTTCTTTAAATTTGATCTTGTGGCTGAGCACCATATTGCACAACAATAGTCCATGTGTGGTAAGATGTATGAATTGAAAAACAATTTCATTGTTTCATAATTAAGATAGGGTTTAATTCGTTTTAATAAGGCTATCTTTGAGTTGAGCTTTCGACAGACGTTATTTATATGCAGTTGCCAAGTGAGATGTTTGTCAACAGTTACTCCAAGTAAATTATAATGTTCAACTTGTTCAATAACAATGAAGAACTCTTATAGTTTGCTTGCGGTTATCAGTTTTATATATGCTTTTCACTTAGGTATCTGAACAGATGTTGTTCATAACCGAAAGAAAAACTCGGCCTCACCCGGTCTATTTTGGGAGAGAATAATTGCGTTCGTGCAATTTGAACATGTTGCAGGAAACACCCATTCCTTCGTTTACGTTGATATTTTAACAGTTCACTAACATTAACGTGCCCAAAATGGCGCCGTGGCGTAGTGGATATGGTGTCCGCCTAGCGATTGGGAGGTCATGGGTTCGAACCCCACTGGGAGCGTTCATTTGATCTCCCCCAAAGACACTAAGTACTGGTTATAGTCCCAGGAAACAGACTCGAGAGCGTTTATATAAGCCTACGGCTTTCGATGCCATCGAGCTAAAATAAATAGGTTTACAACTTAAATGGATTTGGTATCAAACTCATAATATGCGCAAATATTATGTACATTATGATATACCTCTACCATCATTCACATACTTGAAATAGACTATATTGGCTTGAAGCGATAGATTTAAATGTGCATCCAAAGACCACTTCTTGAAAAGCAGACAATGGATTCATTTCTTGAATTGAAATGAACATTAAGAAGCTTTATTTATTTAAAAAAATGTATATGTATACGAGATATTTGTTCTGATAAACCATTTAAATATATCATTGGTTATCCGTTACACCAAGTTGATTAATGTTCCTATCTTGTACAGTTTATTGCGCGAGTATTCGTAACATTTTGTTCTGAGCACGTGACGAATTTAACGCCACTCAGATCACTTTACGGTTAATGGAACTCGACCAAACCACGTGTTGACATCGCAATAAACATCACGACCATCTAGCTCGAAATCCGTTAAAGTTGCAATGAATTCGATACGGATTTAATGATAGTTAATGTAATTCTCGAAATGATAAGTCCCTTAGCGTCCACGCTGTATTGAATTATTTACAAGTTCTCACGTGAACGTGGTCAGTGTATGCTTTATTGTGTGTGATCTTTGGGTTCAACGTTTATGTTACCTTCATATTCTTTATTGTGTGTGATCTTTGGGTTCCATGTTTATAATTATGATGTGCTACCATTAAATATTGCATATATCATATGAAAAGAATGTAGTCATAATATAAGTTTCTAAATAGATTGTTATACTCGTATGTGATTATCAAAATTTACTACAGTGTTCATTTTTAGTTTTTTTGTAAATGATTTCCAATATAAACGCCTGTAAAAAAATATATGTGATAGGCAAAACATATTTATTAAACGTTTTACGTTTACACAATGTTGAAAAGTTGCATAAAAACCCATAATAATGTTTTAAACGATATCTTTCACACATTCTAATATTAGGCATAATGTATGTTTTATAGATTATTCTAACCGATACCCTTGAAATCACTTCGTCGGCGACTTTCATGTGAATCTCCGGAGTTGAGAAACGATTCTGATTTTCTCCTTAATGGCCAACTAGATGGTCGTTACATGGGTTGGCCTTGCTTCTAATAGGAGACATACCACCATAATTATCCCATCACCGGCGTCTTTGTCAAGAGGCGTGTATTATCAGCAGATGCAGACGAAATGCCGTTTGAGATTAATCAAAACCATTAAATACATGCTTGTGACTGTGCTAATATTTGTAGTGCGCTTATAGGATTCCGGAGAAACTTTATGAGCATCCGAGAACATAACAAATTACGAGCGAGCTGATAAGGAAACATGTACATGCCAGCGGTAGGGCATGATTGTACAACGACGTCATAACATACTCGTGGACGGTGGTAGGACAATTTGTGCAACGTGAAAAAGCAAATATAAATCGTGTCACAGCAAGTTGTTGTATACCCTAAATATACATTGAATCCATAAGTGGTTTTGATGAAGTGGTGGACTGTATCCATGTATACATATTTATGACAGTCAAAATGACAGTTATAGCACCAGCCGTTGTGCTTTTGAACATTAAGAGGTGACTTAAATATTGATGTTGTGAAAATGTCTCATGCCTTTTGCACTTTGCCTCAATTTAATAAAATAACACATACTGTAATTCAATGCATTAAGTGCAATTACATGCATGTTTTACAAGGAAATTATTGCCTGAAAAAAGCTTCGTTTAAATTGGTTGTGCAATATAGAAACGTTTTGCTACGCGTCTGAAGAGACCATGTTGAGCATTGATAAGAACACGATAACATGGGAAGCAACTGCTCTGTACTTATCGTCCCGTAAAACAAACATTCCAATCACAAAGATAACACGACCAAGAAAGATCGGTTTCAAATCAAAACAGACTAGGTATGTTAGACATGTTATAAATTAAGTATCCCAGACTATCCATCTATTTTAAGGACTATCCCAAAATTCATCGGAACGTGTTTATCTTTGATATAATCGGGTTACCTACAGGTGGTAATTCATTAAAACGAATGGGAAATGGAGCGTTTCCAAAGAAGCGCCTGATTATGTATAGGGACTAGGGAGAGATTACTTACGCCAAGAGTCGTGTTCGCAGACGTGTATATGTGAAAAAAAACAAGCAGTAAACTGTGTTCTATATTAAGCTGATATGAGCCTCGCTCTGCGAAAAGGGGGTTTAATGCATGTGCGTAAAGTGTCGTCCCAGATTAGCCTGAATGTACTGAACAGGCTAATCTGAGACGACACATTTCGCACATGAATTAAGCCCTATTTTCCAAAAGCGAGGCTCAGATCTACGTCAGGGCAAAAGTATTTGACACACTGCAATAGGTGACTGAGAAATATGTTCAATGTATTATACGCGTAATATTATACATGTATACGTTCTCAAAGTATGAATTGCTGCAAATGTTAGCGCAGTCCATGTTAATTTTAATTAATGCAACACCACATAGGCATATATCACCATACTGAACAAAATAAGAAAGAAAAAAGCGCTATGCAGCATCATGTTAAATTTTGCCATTAATGTAGATGAATTAAAATGAAACGGTCAGTGAAAGATATAATTAACAACATACATCGCGATGTTTATTACTCGACCACAAAACACTGAATTAGGTATCTACAGAGTGAAAGTCGCAGGCTATAAATGAGCCGTGCTCTTAGAAAAGGGGGTTTAATGCATATGCGTAATATGTCATCCCAGATTAGCCTATGCAGTCCGCACAGGCTAATCAGGGACGACAATTTCCAGCTTTAATGGATTTTGGTCACGATGAGTCTTTTTTTAAACGAAAAATACAATAAAAGCGGAAAGTTTCGTCCCTGATTAGCCTGTGCGAACTGCACAGGCTAATCTGGGACGACACTTTACGAATATGCATAAAACCCCCTTTTCTCAGAGCATGGCTCCAATGTATAGCTGGGCGCAGCTGGCGAGTTTATTCTTATACGCACTTTTAAGATAAAGGGTAATTACTTAAACACAACTTTAAGTTATGCTAATAAGTGTTTATCAGCCTCCAGATCGAGTGTGGCGTTAAAGCGAATTCGACACGGATGTGAGCGCGAACAACGGCGTTTGCGAAATGAACTGAATTCGCGGGTCCATCAAATACGAGCATTAAAAGACGAAAAAGTTAAAAACAAATATCGCTTATATGATTGTTGTTACATGTGCGCCGTCTCTATGGCTGGTAGAACTACAATTTACGTATGACTGCTATGAGTGTCTCGAGGTCATTCTTTTTGGTCGGTGATTTTTTTTTCTAGTTATAAGAATGACAAATCGTTCAATCACAATACGCACGTGAATTTGTGTGCGCCTCGACGACATATGCGAAAGATGCAGCACTTCGTGTAGAGATTTATGTTGAAGATTCACCTGCTACATAATCGGAGATTCATTCCACTTAAGTGTTATAGTTCGTCAATATTAACCTAAACCTTATCTTTATGCATGAAAATATTAAAATGCCGTTTTAATGGATGTGAGCCTCTCTCTGGGAATCCGGGTTTAATGCACGTTCGTTAAGTGTCGTCTCAGGTTAGCTCGGCAGACCGTACATGCAAATTAGGGACGACACTTTCCGCGTTTATGGGTTTTTTCGTTTAAAGGAAGTCTCTTCTTAGCGAAAATCCAGTTTACGCGGAAAATATTCGTCCCTGATTAGCCTGTGTGGAGTGCACAGGCTAATCTAGTATGACACTTTACGCACATGCATTAAGGACCCGTTTTCCAAGTACTGGAATCGAGTAATAACGTTAATGGTAGCATCATTGATGTACTTTAATAGCACCATTAAACTCATAAAAAACGCGCACGAAAAAACTGAACACCCATACCGGAAACAATTCAAGCGCGTAATTTATTTTCATAAAGACTGTAAGGTTAATGCTAGAGAGCTAAACAAAAACCACTGCAACATGTATGAACTTGGAACAGTTTATTGTGCGCATATTTTTTTTATTATTATGCTTTCAATAACTACGTCAGATGCATTGTTTAAAATATCACCGCCGGAGTGACATGTGGGGATTGTTGCTATTAAAACATATTATTAAACTGCATTCGAATTCATTGAATATTATAGCTTAAAATTCAGTCCATTGTACTGCAAATGCAATACATTTTTATTCACATCTTTTGTTCGACGATACCCTTTTAAAAGATGGGCAACTTGTTTCCAAGTTTTTCCAATACAGTTCTCTGTTGAATATGACATTGCGCAGAAACACTTGGCAAGCATCCTGTGTACATACGCTAATCTATGAATCAGAGACGGAATGCACCTAACTTTGAGAACTTTATGGCAAGCCAACATTCGGCGTACAAGGGTGTATATATACATACTAAAGATTGCGGGTATTTGTAGGTAAAGGGAATACACACATTATACTTACCGGCATAAGTGATCCGTGTTATATCCACTACTAGTACAATAATGGAAACTATAAATCCACACGGAACATTAATCACACACATATTTTCCGAACTAAATAGAACAAAACACGTATATCCAGTTCCGACACATTCTTTATAAAGTTTATTCCAGAGGCAACATATTTTCGTCTGCTAGAATCGTCGCGCATGCGCACACTGGAGTCGGTCAACGGTGAAGTTTTCACTTGAACAGTTTTCAAGAGGAAACGGTATGGCACCCGCCGAGCAGCTGTTGGAGTTAACTGGGAAAATGAAAAAGTGTATTTGAAGTTTCTTCAGCAAACGTATTGGCTTACTGAAGCCGCGTTTGCGGATGTTATTCCACGTGCGTTTAGTTCGCATATGCGCCTGCCCCCGCCGCTAGCTCCGAGCGTGGTGGTGGTGCTAATTAATGGTTAATTGATGAGTAAATCGATCGGCTGCAAATCATAACTGAATAACAATGATCGTCTGCTGATTATGACGCCTATAGATAGCTATTAATACATGTAGTGATAAGTGTTAGTAATAATGGTTCTCATCGGATGATGGAACGGAACTTCTGTGTACGCCTGAATGTATATGTAGTGATACGTGTTAATAATTATTATGGTTATCATCGGTTGGTGGAACGGAACTTATACACGTACACTATTTCGCATATTATCTCGATTTCTGTAACGTTAATGTCGCTCGTTTGCATTAAAAGTCGTGTCCGTCGCGTTTTGTAATTAATTCAACGCATATGCGTACAAACGATCGGCATCTACATCATCAACTGAACAGTGAAACTGGTTTCGAGAGGCTTGAACTTTTTGTACCAACAGCTGATATATAACACAAGAATACAATACCGTGCATGACTATAATTTAGCTTCGCTCTGGAAGAACGGGGCTTAATGCATGTACGCAAAGTATCGTCCCAGATTAGCCTGTGAAGTCCGCACATTCCAATCAGGGATGACGCTTTTCACTGTTCTGGCATTTTTCTTTTAAAGGAAGTCTCTTCTTAACAGTCTAGTCGGAAAGTGCCGTCCCAGATTAACCTGTGCAGACTGCACATGCTAATATGGGACGACAATTTACGCACAAGCATTAAGCCCAGTTTTTCCCGAGCGCGACTCATTGTTTTTTTCTTCAAAATATAGTGATACACTGATACTTCACGCCTACACTTCAGCTAGTTATCATGCAATACCCTAAGTCAATATTTTACAACATTTCCATATGCATTTATTTTGATAAAATCGAAAATCAAATGAATGTAAAAAATTGCTGTAATTTCCTAATTGATATCGATTAACGAACAACACAGAAATGTATATCTATCGAACTAATAATGCCTCATAGTTATTCTTCGAAAACCTCCCATTGAAAACTATGGTCTAGATTAAATCGTCAGTTATTTTTATTAAAATTAATTAACGTACGATGTGATTTTACACGAGTAACCATGTTGTGCCGGTAAGTTTAATGTTATCTCTCAATAACCCAGTGGTGTGTCGTAGTTATTAAATGTTACAAATGGTTAAGCACCACGGAATTGGCAAACATTATATATTAATTAAGAAATGATTAATTGTTCGCACGGATGTGGATAACTGCTAACTACTATCAGGCAGAATAACGATTGAACAGTTAGATTGTAGTCTGTTCGAGGCCGCGAAGATACGATAATGCGAACTTTACTTATAATTGTGTGCATCCGTCATCAGATATCTCATCTACCTGATAATAACAAACTCAATGTTTTTGTTTGATGTTAGTGTCCCCATTTTGCATAGAACATACGACAACTGAAATATAGGCGATTGTACAGTAAAGCCACGAGCAGAATAGAATTATGCTGCGGACACAATTGAAGAATGCAACTCAACGAAGGGCAATTAATCCAAAATTAGGTTATGCAGAGTAACGTTTTTTTTAATTGCGCTTTTTTCAATGGAATCTAACTCTTCAAAGTTTTAAGTTAATAGCTTTCATAGGCTAAAATCAATGCTACTGACACAAATTAATTATTAAAATGTGCAAAAAAGTCTCTTGTGCAGTGTTCTTACCCTAAATAAGATCCAGCTACCTACACAGTTCAAAGTAGCGTTTATAGCCAAATACTTATACTTCATTATTCAAAGGGGATGTCGCTAACCCAGGCGACAAACGTGACATCTTGATGTCGAGCATAATAAATTCAATTTTGAAATAATGTTTCAACAATTTTAATTGTTCAATTGCTAAAATTGAAGAAATGATAAAAACAGAATATAATATAAACAATTACGACACATACACGTGATATATTCCACAAATTATATTAAATAGCACCGATAGCATTATATAATTTCATTTATTTGTCTGACAACGGGCATATTAGAATTCAATTGACAATATTTAAATTGCGAATTAATCCTAACCGATATATGAACGTTTCTATAACGCTTAAAATGAAATTAAAATTCAAGATGGTATCATAAAAAGTAACGCTTTCTTTTATCAAATATTTCATGTTGAACTCAAGCTTTGAATGTTGCACGCTGCCTGCGTGTCCTGGGACAAAGTTAATTTCGAATATTAACAGTGACACCTGTCAACACGGAAAGCATTAAATTAATATCGGTTTCCATAGAAACAGTATTAAACAAAATCGCTTTGCCGATATAACTGTGACCCTTGAGAAAAAAGAAATGGACACACCGTCCCTTGATACTTTTGGTTGTCAAAGATGATTATCGTTTACAATTTGTCATTTTTCGTTATTGTTGGACTGAAGCATATTTGTCTTTGTCTTGATGGCAGAATTTTATTCAGTGTTAAGAATCTAATATGATTGATGGATTATCATTATAATTATGGATTTGTGATAAAATTGTTGGCGAAACACATATCCGCACGCTTTAAAACCGGACGTTACATTATAGGTGAACCCTAACTGGAAGGGTAATACAAATGCAAATGTAACCACTGAACGTCGTGACAATTAGTTTGCAGAAAGATATAGAAACAAACAAGAGACAAAACGTGAACTACTTATGTTCAAAGAAACCATTTTTTTTCCATAATAATAATAATAATTTTATTTGTGCACATAACAAAATACTACAATCCATATAAACAATTATTAACAATTCTAAAATATCACAGATAGTCAGCATCATAGATAATTATATATATATATATGATAATTCAAATGGATTTTAATGTTGATCAGAGATAAACGAATATAAGAATAATTTTTAAAATATACAGAATGGAACTAGAAAAAAATAATGAAACCATTTTATTATTTGCAAATAGCTATTAAAAACTATTATGTTTGTTTCAAACGTTTCAGACGTACAATATTTTTATCCACACTAATATTTGTATATTTTTATGAAATAAAACATTTGACAATTGTAAATGAAATGCTTATCAAACCAAACATAAATTATTTCTTGAATTCTTGCGAATATTTTTTTTTAATCTCATTGATTGGCAATAATCAATAAAGATTATAAAATATGCTAATTTTTACAACGGCAACCACTCACTCATGCAAGTTCTCTACATCTTGTTGGCAGCAGTTGCTCATGACATTATTATTCGAACAAAGGCGTTAACAATACCGCATTCAACACGTACCGTNGGCCGGGCGGATAGGCAAGTTGGCGGACTGGCGGTGGGCGGGCGGGCGGGCAGGCAGGCAGACAGGGGGTATCACTTCGATTACGAAGTTTCCTTTATTAGCTTCGGGGCATAAAGGGCATGCGAATTTGTCATATGGTTGGGTAAAACTTAATTAAGCAACCATGTATCATGCTATACTACAAAGACGCGGTCATGTTTCCAATGTTCTGGGGGATTATGCTCAAATCAGCCAATGGAATGAATGAAGTGTATTCCTTCGTGTCTAGCCGCGGGAAATTTTATTTGAATTCTATTGGACACTCACAAAGGTCAGGTAAGGTGAAAAGCTAGGTCATACAGCTACGCCGAAAAATAGATGGATAGTATGGGATGCTTAGTTTATAACATGTCTAACATAGCCAGACTCATTTGATTTAAAAGCGATCTTTCGGAATCGTGTTATCTTTGTGATTGGAATGTTTTTTTTTACGGGACGTTAGTACCAGGGTGCAGGATCAACGGGGTTTTCAGGGGTTTTCACACGGGCTGGACAGCATGTAAACACACCGATACGAACTTTATTTTGGCAAATATCTTAAGTTATTGAAATACATTTGCAAAAATCTTAAGTGCATAAAGAATAAATAATTGAACACGTCTGCAATTGGTGACAACATGTTGACAGGTAGAGAAAATAACCGTGTGCATGAATGCTGTACACATCGAATGTTTGCCCAAGAACACAGGCTTATAAAATAAAGTAATTGTGACGTATTTCATATTGCCATAAGCAGCATAAAAAAACTGTCTTGAATGCATTAGGTGAAATTCTTGAGAAAAATTATTTTAAAGAGTTATTTGAAGAAAAAAACTTAACGGTGTGTTTACATCCATTAACGTTCCGTTGTGAACCCTACAAAGTCACGTGATCCTGCACCCTGGCACAAAGCTGTTGCTTCTCCGCGACGGTCTTCTATCTACTATCGCTTCCGTATCAATGATCAACAAGGTGTTCTCTTACTTAGCGTTGCAAAACATGTGTATATTGTAAAATCAATGTAAACAAAGCTGTTTGCCTGCAATTTTCGTCCAACAAAAAAATATATGTATATTTAATTGCACTTAATGCATTTAATAATATTATTTATAATTGTATCAAATTGAGGTAATCAGCATATGACATGAGACCAGTGTCGGATTAGCACCGTTGAGGCCCAAAAGCAGTGAAACTTGTGGGGCCCACGCGGTGGTGTTGTTCTGTTGTGACACCAGTTAAAATATATGGATTTTTTATATAAAAAAAAGGAATTCTGAAGTGAAGTAAAGTAAAATATGATTGTATATTCAATCATTTATCTGAGATATAAATACGGTGTTTACACGCGAATGCTTGTTCCTTTTTCGTCACGTTCTAATGGGGCCCCTTAGGGAGTTGCCTACTATGCTTTATGGGAATTCCGGGAAGGCATAAGGCAGTCACACACCATCAAGATCAAAGTCGCTTCTTTATGGTCAAAAGCACCACGGCGGGTGATATATAGCTGTCCCTTTGACTGTCATCAAGCTGTCTGAAAGGATGAAGTCAACCATTTCATCAAAACCACTTATGGATTTAATGTATATATTTGGGTTAAGAACAACGGTGACACGAGTTATATTTGCTTTTTTCACCTTGCACAAAATGTGTTTCCACCTTTCACGAGAATTGTATTACATCGTTGTGCAATCATGCCCGACCGCTGCCCTGTAAATGTTTCTTTATCACTTCGCTCGTAATGTGTTATGTTCCTGGATCCTCATAAAGTTTCCCCGGAATCCTTAAAGCGCTCTCCAAATATTAGCAAAGTCACAAGCATGTATTTAATGGTTTTGATTTATCTTCCACGGTATTTCTTCTGCATCTGCTGATAATACACGCCTCTCGACAAAGGCACCGGTGATAGGATAATTATGGTGGTATGTCACTTATTAGAGGCAAGGTCAACATATGTAACGATCATCTATTTGTCCATTTAGGAGAAAAACAGACTCGTTATCAACTCCGGAGATTCACATGAATGTCGCAGACGAAATGATTTCAAGGGTATCGGTTAGAATAATTTCGTTAAAACAGTAGATTACACCTAAAATAAAAAAAATGTATGAAAGCTATCGGTTAAAACATTATTATTGGTATTTTATGCACTTTTTCAACACTGTGTTAACGTCAGACGTTAAATATATATCTTTAGACATTTCTACAGCCGTTTATATTGGAAATCAGTCACCAAAAACAACAAATTAAGACTTTAGTAAATTTTGATAATCACATACCAGTATTGCATTCTATCCATGAATTTCTTGTATGACTACATACTTTTCATATGATATGTGCAATATTTAATGGTAACAAACCATAATTATAAACGTGAAACACAAAGACCACAAAACACAAAACCTTAGAAGGCAACATAAACGTAAAACCCAGAGATCACAAAACATAAAACTTTAGAAGGCAACATAAACGTGGGACCCAAAGATCACAAAACACAAAGCCTTTGAAGGCAACATAAACTTGGATGGCAAATATCACACACAACAAAGCCTAAAAAGGCAACATATACGTGGAACCCAAAGATCCCACAAAACAAAGTCTATGAAGGCAACATTAGCGTGGAACCCAAAGATCACACACAACTTAACCCCATAAAGGCAACATATAAGTGGAACAAAAAGATCACACACAACAAAGCCTACGAAGGCGACATTAACGTGGAACCAAAATATCATACTCAACTAAGCCTATAAAAGCAACATAAACGTGGAATCCAAACATCACACTAAACCAAGCATATACAGGCAACATAAACATGGAACCCAAAGATCCCACAAAACAAAGTCTATGAAGGCAACATAAGCGTGGAACCCAAAGATCACACAAAATAAAGTCTATGAATGCAACATAAACGTGGAACACAAATATCACACACAACAAAGTCTAAGACGGTAACATAAACGTAGAGCCCACAGATCACACACAATAAAGCATTTCATGGCCACGTTCATGTGGGAACTTATAAATAATTTAACACAGCGTGGACGCTAAGGGATTTCCCGCTAAATTATCGTGATGTTTATTGCGGTGTCAACACATGGTTTGGTCGAGTTCCATTAACCGTAAAGTGTTCTGAGTCGCGTAAAATTCATCACGTGCTCAGAACAAAATATCACGAATACTAGCACAATACACTGGACAAGATCGGTAAACTAATCAACTTGGTGTACCGGATAACCAATGGCATCTTTAAATGATGCATCAGACAAAACACTTTCCTAAAAAAATATATATTTTTTTAAATAAATAGAGCTTCTTTATGTTCATGCCAAGTAGAAATGAAACCATTGTCTGCTTTTCAAGAAATGGTCTCTGGGTGCATATGATAATCTACCGTTTCAAGCCAACCCCAGTCTATTGCATGTACGTGAATAACGGAAAAGGCATTTTATAATGTTCATAATATTGACGCATATTATGAGTAATAAACCAAATCCTATTTTACCACATTAATGTAGGTGGACTGTAAACATATCAAACTAGAACAAGGAGTGGCTGTTTCCTGCAACATGTTCCAATTGCACAAACGCAATTATTCTCCTCAAAATATACAGGATGGGGCTAAATGTTTCTTCCGTTTAAGAACAACATCTGCTCAGACTCCGAAGTGAAAAGCCTCGACAATCGCAAGCAAACTTTAAGCGTTCTTAACATTTTGGAATTCATACCTGATTGTAACGACTTTGAAATGTAGGGAAAGAACACACTGACCACAAGTTGTTTTGAAGGATACATTTAACGCAAAGGAGATTGATATCTTTATCAACAAACCAGTTTGTTTAATTCAGCGAAAAACACGTACGTAGACCATTGACCTTTTTTGCACATGACATTATGTGTATTGACGATGCCTACAAAACACGTGTGAATTGAGCATGCTTACAATTGCGTTTGCTATGAATGAAGCACCTTTGTTCATAAACCTTATAAGGTGTGAATGGGCAATTCTTTAAATATAATGTCGTTTCTTTTTAATTATTCTTCTGCGTGCATAGTATATGTACAAAGCACATAGAATGCTTTACAACACATATGTGCATTTACAACTTTTTCTCACGACGTAGAAGAAACACCCATTACGTTTTTCTTCAAACTGGGATCTCTTCTAGCCTCCCTGTCTATCCAGATGCTAAGAATATTATTCGAACAGTTGTTGCCAAGAATAAGTGTCTGTTATTTTAAGGAAACGGTAAAAAAAGGAAATAGCATCAGCAAATGCCTCATTTGACTCAAAGGAAATCACTTTTCCTGAGACGTGTATTTCCGCTACATTAAACATTGATTAAAACAATGATATAACATATACATTTAAAACTCCATTTTGGATTGCAGGTTTATATTTGAGGTAGCGATACATTTGCCAATAATATCAAGCAGTCTAGACAATAAGATTGTTGTTTAGAATGCGAATGAAGAGGAAAAATGGTTTGGTTGGTGTTTTGTTTGAAATGTGTGTCGTAAATAAAAGTATTTCAGTCATATACTTGTGGTTAGTTGAACTAAACGCTCGGTCACTTTTCTAGGACAAACTAAGCCGATCGAATGCGTTCATTTTTGTTTTATTGCACATACACTATTTGAAAACTGGCCTACCTTAGGTAGGTAAGAATCGAGCAGAAATAATGTAATGACGGACCCCATACAAATGGTCGGGCTGGAGTTTGAGCTCATGAAACAAGGTTCTCCGTTGTTTCAACTGCGTGTTTTCGTTACATGGTCTACATGCAAATCATCTTGCGTATTAATCCTGTTTCCACTTGCAACAGCGCCATAATCAGCGTTTTAACAATCTTTATATCCACTGCTGAGTACGTTCCACTTACGAACAGTTTATGGCATATGCATTATCTCTTATTCTTATACCAAGCTACGCCTCCTATATTTGTGAAAACGAGAACTCAACCAGGTAACAACATATCGTGCAAGCATACAACCAATAGCATCTTTCATGAAAGGAGAAAAGTAGCGTTATGTTGAACACGGTTACCAAAATCATAAAGTGGGTTAAACGCAAGAAAGACATAAATAAGAATTATGTGTTTGATACACATTTCCGTGTAATAGTCATATCCGAAATGCATATATAAGCAAGACATTAACACGTTCATGCATGTTAATATAGCGCTTGTGAAAATTGTGGACAAAAGCGGCCATATTTAGTACATAGGCATTGAAACCTCGGTTAAACGCATATGTATTGAAATCTCGCTTAAAAGCAAAGGCATTGATACCTCGCTTAAACATATAGGCATTGAAACCTCGCTTAAACACATAGGAACTGAAACGTCGCCTAAACACAAAGTCATCGAAGCCTCGCTTAAGCACATAGGCATTGAAACCTCGCGTAAACACATAGGCATTGGAACCTCGCTTAAACACATAGGCTTGAAACTTCGCTTAAACACATAGGTATTGAAACCTCACTTAAACACATATTCATTGAAACCTCGCCATATATCATAGGCATTGAAACCTCGGTTAAACACATAGGCATTGAAACCTCGCTTTAACACATAGGCATTGAAACCTCGCTTAAACACATAGGCATTGAAACCTCGCTTAAATACATAGGCATTGAAACCTTGCTTTAACACATAGGCTTAAACATACTACATCATAGACGTTCCGCCCCTTGGAAATGTTAATCAAACCGCTATCGTAAATATCTCTAGAACGATGAATGTAATGCTCTAGATCATTGCTTTCGTTTTTTATTATAGCCATTCATTATAACCACACAAACTCCTTCGGCCGTTTTGTATCACATTGATGTATTGTTTTATACCGTTCAGCGCCGTCTTTCATAGTTACGGACATGCTTCTTTGTTGTTTCAATTATAAATGATGACCAAGATACTCCCAATATGATGCAGTGTTGTTTACATGCACTTCTTTGTATGATTTCATATAAAATATACTATATAAGTACACAATCACATTAGATGCATGATTAGTTTGTAAGCATACATTAAACGTTTATATTCGTTGTATGTAAGGCATATACATGTATGTTTGTATACATAATTTAGTAAAAGAGATGCATTCAAAAGGATAACGGTTCTTACAATTATAAACCAAATTCATACAAAATCTAAACAATTATGTCAATTTGACGTTAAATAACACTACCGTATGGACACCATATTCGTCCATTGCCAGATGTGATTGTTATTTGACATTTTGTTTCCTCTGTGGGTGACGTATTTCAATCAATGTGTCAGCGAGCGTATATATTAAATACAGCTTTGCTCGGGCGTGATAATATCCAATATATATGCAAATACACACGTCTTTGACTGGATGTTTGATATTTGCAATATGTTATTTAATATTTTCCCAAAAGGCCATCGTTCTTTTAATTTTGATAACTGTATACCTATTTAAGATTTATATTTATATTTAAATGACTATATGGATATTGTCATTTATATGACAAGAGCTGTATACTGGCAGTTAACAACTTAACTTTGGAAAAAAGGCATTTTATGATGCAAAATGATACATACGTTTATAGATAAACTTGATAAGCAATTATGATAGTTATATAGCATCGAAACGTTAAATGATGGAACCAAATGAAACGATAAAGGGACTTCATACGAATTTAAAATAGTTTCTTGTGTCTTAAACTGTAAAAAATATTTATATTAATACGAACGTGGAATGTTAAATAAAATATATGAAATATCTTAAAATGGTACCAAATACCACATTATGTTCATTTAAATGAAATTGATAACGACCAAATTTAAGCCGATCCTGTCTATTTGTTGCAGAACCAAACATTGTGTGTCTATGTCGTATGAACAAATAAGCATAGAATAGTGGGCATTCACCAACAGTGTACATCTTTTTGTACATACAAATTAAATGAATTTTATACTGTACAAGCGAAATTGATTTGTAATTGTATTCAGCAGCCTTAAATATGTTTTGATGTTTTTAGTAAGGTCGTATACTCTCTCTTAAAAAAGAGACCATACGAAAAACATCTAGAGACTTCGTTACTGAAACCGATTGCAAAATAATGAACCAGGTAAGATACAGAAATACATAAGTAAACGTTTAACAAGTTTAAATGTGAAAGTTCAATCGAGTTTAAACGATTTAAATGTCCTTAATCTTAAACCAAGTGATATATATATATATATATATATTGTTGTAGAACTGACATTTTGTATATGTGTCGTGTAACCAAATCTGCGTCATAGTGGGCATTTCCCAATAGGGTACATGTATTTTTATGTACCACAGTCTATACTGCGGGACATATTGTTTTTGCCCTGTCTGTTTGTTTGTTGGTTTGTTGGTTTGCGTCAAACTTTAACATTTTCCATAACTTTTGCAATATTGAAGATAGCAACTTCATATTTGGCATGCAGATGTATCTCAAAGGGCAGCACATTTTGAGTGGTGAAAGGTCAAGGTCAAGGTCATCCTTCAAGGTCAAAGGCCAAATATATGGGTCAAAATCGCTCAAAAGGGGACATAGTGTTTCACAAACACATCTTGTTTTTACACGGATGTTTTTTTTTCAAACGATATTTTCAACATCATCATAGAATATTGATCCAAACATATATCAACCTAAACCAACCACCCGTGGGACCTGTGAATAATGGGTAGCGGTGGGGGGGGGGAAGAGGTATTGCCCATCGGGGTAGGATGATGCAATTTATATTCGATTATTTTTTTTACCGCTTCCAGTGATTTGCCACGACCACATTAACCCCGGTGATGATATGTTGTATAATCAAAATTAGTGTCGTATGAACAAATTTGAGGTCAACGTGACGTAGTGGATATGGTGTCCGCCTAGCGACCGGGAGGTCACGGGTTCGATCCCCACTGTGTGAGCGTTCTGTACATCTCCCCCATAGACACCATGTAGTGGTTTTAGCCCCAGGAAACGGACTCGATAGCGTTTCAAATAAGCCTCAGGCTTTCGATGCAATCGAGCTAAAATAAAAAGGTTTAAACTAAATATGTTCAGCAAATAGGCGATTTTCCAATAGTGTGCATGTTTTTGTAAATGAATGAGTTTTAGACTTTACACAACACAATTATTTGTAATTGCACAAAATTCTATTCTCGTTGATTTAATGGTACCACTTCTCCTGGGCATTTATTCTAGGTATTTATTCATCAACGTGTTATCTGTTAAAACAAATATAACTAAAATCGTAAATGCTTGCTTACAATTTCTTTGAATACTGGTTATGCAGACAATGAATGCACGTT
Organism: Dreissena rostriformis; assembly: GCA_007657795.1. NCBI lineage: Eukaryota > Metazoa > Mollusca > Bivalvia > Myida > Dreissenidae > Dreissena > Dreissena rostriformis. Next base: position 42,589 of record VMBQ01005039.1, on the reverse strand, counting down.
GAGAAGGCAACCCTACCAGAACCTTTGCATGACAGAGTACTTTTTTTTCAAAACTCTCGAATCGACCAATTCATAATTTTGTCGTTTGCTTCATGAAGTTGAAAATGAAGACCTAAGATGTTTGAGATCAGTGATATTGCAATGCCATACGATACCAACGATACAGCAAACGTGACATGGAATACCCATGTGTCCAATCGTAAACGACAAAATGTAGTTGCAATCAGTTTGTAAGGCATTTATTATTCAATGGCAAAACTAGCTCGTGCGCTTTATTATGACTCTCTCCGATATCGTTAATGCACGTTTTCATCTTTCTCTATTTTAAATTCTCGTATTTGGTCACGCTAATTAAATTTTGAAAGAAAATATTAAAGATGTGAGAGGTGTGACTGTTATTAACAAAACAACAAATGTTAGTAATCTGAACTGTAAATAAATAGGATACACTGAACCGCGTATGCTTTCTTTCGTTTAATGTGTTATTGTTGTTTTCTGTTTTGTGCTTATTTGTCAAATAATGTGGATGTTCTTATGTGAAGTTGACCATAACTAAAACTTATGGTAGCACGCATTTCGTTAGCAGGATATGATTATGCATACATATAACTGTATGCTTGTGAGTGCTTTGATATCAACTTCGTGTGTATCACAAGTGTTCGATCATAAGTGTACAATTGTATGATAGTTGTCAGCTTGTTTCATGTTACTTACGAACAATACATTTTAACATGCACACAGATTTCAAATGGAAAACGCACTCGAATTATCTGTGAGAAAAATGAATTGGGAACGAAAGTGATACACGTATTCACTAGAGTATCATATTTCAGCGACTCGTGATTGATGCCGCATTCCCGATGATTTAGCAAAACTCGCGGGACTCAGTGAGATAGCAAAATGACAATAGCGTCACATGACTCCGGATGATCAACTCGGATAATTGTGGAAAAGTTAAGGATAAAATGGTCAAAATATCACGTACGAGTAATAATATACGTTTATGATTTCCCAGCAGTCGCGTCAGAGGGGTGAAACTATGCTATTTTGTAAGTGTATACTCCCCCGACGGTCGTTGGTAATACTGTACAATAATTATTCTCTAGAAAATATTTTTCGTTGATTTCGTGCGTTGACCGATCATCAAATCTAACACAAACACATCGGACAATGACCGACGCAAAGTTCTATTTTTTTCCAACATCAGAAATCCACGAATTTTACGAATTTTGTGGAAAAAAATCATACCGACAAATTAGTAGGGTCAATATATGAAAAACAAACTATCAACCCCCAAAAAATTGCTACAAAAGGTATTTTAACTGACGCTGGTAGGGCTGGAGGTCCTTTATAACATATCAAAAGGTTACCAACATTTGACCTCCCGCAATTTTGTTTTTTCAAGATGGCCGCCAAGATGGCCGCAAAAACCTATTTATGATCATAACTATGTGAGTAGGCCTATCCACTCAAATTTGATTATTTTGGTGTCTATACCTAGGTTTTAGGGGTCAAAGAACACATTAAGATCATCAGAAATAATGTTAGTGTATTAAATTGCACAGAAATCCAACATTGCGCCCAAACTGAGGATGGCCGCAAAAACCTACTCATGATAATAATTATGTAAGTATCCACTCAAATTTGATGATTTTGGTGTCTATACCTAGGTCTCAGGAGGCAAAGAAAACAATGAGATAATTAAAAATAATGTTAGTCTATAACGCATCAAAGAAATTCAACATGGCGTCCAAATGACCCCAAAACAAAGATCACAAATGAATAACTACTGACTCAAATGTGATGATTGAGAAAGTTAGCCATTGTAAGGTACCGTAATTGCTCTAAGTTAAAGGAAACTCTACGTTTTCGGAAACTCTCTTTTTTAACCCAAATAATTATATTTCGTAACTCTAATTGTTTCGAACACCCAGATTTTCCCCTTATATAAATGACTCAAAATTTTCGGACAGTTGCATTTTATCAAAATTCTTCCTATTTTCGTTGATCCGTTGACACATTCCATAATAGATTTACAATCGGATGACGGCCATAAAGCCAGGCTGATGACTCGCAAAAAGTAACTGGACCGTTACAATTGCTTTATTTTGGGTACGTAGGCATGTATACCTGACATACGCGAGATAATAAAGGCGCGGAATGACCTCATAAACTTCGAAATACACAAACAAACGGATGATATGATTCAGCTGCAAGCTTAATGTTATCTTTCAACCTTCTTTATATATTCACCGTCTTCATGTTGTATTACCTCGGGAACAACTGCCGATTTTGATTATACTGATTGTTGTGGAGGGTCATCCTACATAATATTAAGGTAGCGCATCCGTAATGATATCCCGCGATTTCTTATAAGATCGAAGAGCCGTTTTACCTGTTTATTTATGGATATCTAATTCAAGCAGGTACTAATGTGAATATATCGTGCCGAGTGGTTAAGGCGATAGACTAGAAATCTTTTGGGATCTTCCCGCGCAAGTTCGCATCCTGCCGACACCGCATACTTTTTGCGACGCGTTTTATTTCTTTTCTAACGTAATTTGATTTAATATAGCATATACGCTATGTGTATGGTTAAATATGTTGCAATTTGTATGCACATTCTTCATTTTGTTTTAAATTAAAACAACGGTATGGCTAAATTGGGTTATTTTCTGCTGAAAATACGCATCATGCATGTTGCTTTTTTATTTTTATTTCAAAAAGTTAACAGTCAATCTGTCTATTTCTTGGTATGTTTGCTGTATAAAGTGTATCTATAAACACTAAGTTCAAAATATAACTTAAATGAAGCTATTTTTAATTTTATGACACTTTGTTTTTAACCAACCTAATTTCTACTTGGCTGAAACCACTTACATTTCATTGCGCTCTTCCATAGATAACAAGTTATAAAAAATCAATGTCTATAAAAGAATACTTATTTCATCTTGTTTAAACTTTAAACACCAGTACTGCATCTGTACACACCAACTGCATGCCCATATTTGGAAATCTGGATGAATTATGGAACTTTCATATACCCCAGGGCTGCAAATAAACTGGACACAATCCGAGCGTGGGGGTGGTTTGGAACAAATCAGTATATTTGTTTGAAAAGCATGGAAAGCCTACCTAAACATTTGCATGTAGTTTAGTGAAATAATGCTGATTAAGAAAATTACACATTAGATTATATTTTGAAAGGTGCCCATTACGGGTGCGCTACCTTAAATGCTCCTATTTTTACTTGGTGATCAAAGTAAAAACTTTCTGTAAAACAACATCAACAATATTAAATGGTTTTAAATTCATTGCAAACATAGCTTGAAGTATTTTATACTTTACGAAGTGGTATTTACTAGCATACTCTCTCATGTTGACAAGTGCCGTAATACAGAGGAATATCCTAACGTTGTTGCAATATGCCTTTTAAAGGGGGTCTCTGTTTTTCGGACAATGACGTCTAGGAATATGTTTATGTATCTTAATTTTCGGAGATGAAACCATTAAAAAAAAATAAGCGTCCGAAAACTTTATGTTTTTACGGTAAGTCCAATATGTTTTTCAACATCGCAATACCAAGCGACAAACATTTCAGTGTTATTTGACTAAACATGGGTCTACCCTTTAACCTGGTTTATGTAAGCTGAAGAGGCCCATAAGCCTAATTGAGAAAGCTTTTCAAAGTAACCCTCTAAAACAACATATTGCAATGTTCAAAAAACCTTTTTTTGCAGACAGCACATATTGTTAAAGCATTGTTAGATTTTAACTGCATTACTCTATTTGTGTCGGAGCATACATGTTCTGTTTGAGACTTATAGCTTATGCCTTATAAAAAAACGTTTTGAAAAGTTACCTCCCTTGATGATAAGTACACCATTTTTTGCATTGAAAATAGCAGACACAAATTCTTGTCAATGATCAATATGTACTATGGGGACAAATCGTGCATTCTGTCAACATTAGACTTTGTTTGCAACAGACTTTGTTTGCAACCTTGCCATGAAGCACAACTTTTCCAAAATTGTGACGTTTGACCAACCCTTGTATTGGAAGGCTGCTAAAATCATCATTGATGCGCCACAAAGTAATTGCCTGTAAAACATTGTTCTGATATTGGGGTGTTTTCATAAAGTTATGAACTTGCTGGGGGCCATAAGATCTCTCATGGAAGGCACCGTTCTCACAAATATGTACTTGATACTGTTTATGGGGCAAATGCAGTTGTGCACATTATGACAGTGAAAGCTATCCAAAGCTATTGTGGGGCCATTTATTTGATTACAAGAACCTACACAGCCAGTTTATAGCCGAATTGACCCAGGAAGATCCCGATATTAAGATACTGCTGGGTCAAGCCGAGGAATTGTACTATTTCCTTCTTAGGGGCGAGACGACTCTGGCAGATGCTACATGTCCTGAGATTGTGATCAATCTCGAGACGGCTACTGAGAAGAAGAAAAATGAACTTGCCCATACCTCAAAGACAAGCCACGTATGGCTGAGTGATAAGCGTATGGTTAGCCTGGCAAAATGGTGATCAAGGCCGATCGTACTGGGTGTTGGCTGATGCATTTGCAGGCAGTGTCCCATTGTCTATCCGTCTTTGCTGCAGCTGGGCACTTTAATTACCTGCGATCTGCTTTTTATTATCTGCAGCAAATGGGCAACCTAGAGGAAACGTACCTCAGACTTTTATCGAAAGTTTGTTGATGGTTTTCACGTTGTTCAAAGGAGCAATCAGTGCTGGGCACGGCTTAGCAGCGATCTTGTCATTGAGCAAACATTGATTAGGTCTCTAAAGAGCACAGGTGGTCTTGCTCGCGGCAGTGGGATGATCGAGGAAATGCAAAACCGTTGGAACCTATCTGCACCTATACTCCCGAGTACAACAGTGCGATGCAGGATTGTACAGACCTGAACTTTACTAAAAGTCCACAGTACAAAGACTCAACTTTGGCGCGCATCTAAAGAGATGCTTCTGATCTCGAGGAAATATAGTCAAATAGTACAACTTGTTCACCCTACACAGCTGAGCCTACTCTTAGAAAAATTGTAAATGGGATAGTGGCTCAGAAAATTAGAGATCATGCTACCGTCGCATCAAGCGAGACTGCGATGAACAGTATTCCTAAAACAGATCGTTACGTGCTTGATGGTGGCTCTTTTCTCCATCGTTTAACATGGAAAAAGGGCGACACATATAACGCAATAGTCAAGTCTTATGCAGATTCCACTGTTAGGCATTAGGGACAAGCGACAATGATGTTCGATGGTTACGAAGACGGCCGTTCTATCAAAGACAACACACACCAGAAACGAGGAAAAGAACATGAACCCTATTGTGAGAAACGTTATGATCATGCAAAAAGGAGGACTTTTTGTCTCCTTAAAAAAACAAGACAGATATGATTGCTCTGATCACCAAAACTCTGACTTAAAAGGGATTTATCGTTGTTCGGTCACCAGAGGATGCAGACGTTGATATTGTTAAAGCAACAGTGGATCAATCCCGTCATAGCACCACAATGTTGGTCTGCGATGATACAGATTTGCTCATCTGGCTCCATCATTACTCCAAAGGACAATACGACAGTAATGTCCAGACCAATGTTTAGTCTAATAACACTGACACGTTTGTCGCTGGGTAGTGCGAAGTTGAAAAACATATTGGACTCACCTTACAATGTCTAATTTTCAATCATCACATTTGAGTCAGTAGTAATGCACTTGTGGTCTTTGTGTTTGGACGCCATGTTGAATGTGTATGTTGCGTAACATACTAACATTATTTAAATCATCTGATTGCGTTCGTTGCTCCCTGAAACCTATGTTTAAACACCAAAATCAACAAATTTGATTGGATACGTACATAGTTATTATAATAAGAAGGTTTAAGCGGCCAAATTGGCGGCCATTTTGGACGCAATATTGGATTTCTGTGTAATTTAATAAATTTAAACTATTTCTGATGATCTTAATGTGTTCTTTGAACCCTAAAACCTAGGTATAGACACCAAATTAATCAAATTTGAGTTCATACTTACATAGTTATTATTATAAGAAGGTTTGGGCGGCCATCTTGGCGGCCATTTTGGACGCAATGTTGGATTTCTTTGTAATTTAATAAACTTACACTGTGTCTGATTATCTTAATGTGTTCTTTGACCTCTAAAACATTTGTTCAGATACAAAAATCATCAAATTGCAGTGGATACTTACATAGCTATGAACTTAAATAGGTTTTGGCGGCCATCTTGGTGGCCATCTTGAAAAAACTACTTTACAGAAGTCAAATTTGGGTTAACTTTTGATATGTTATTAAGTACCTTCTTCCCTACCAGGATCAGTTTAAATACCTTTTGAGGCAATTTTTTGGGGGTCAAAGTATATATTGACCCTACTAGATATAAATAATGTTACAGTAATTGTGGTCGTACATTAAAATCCTCACTGATCCGTGTGTTCAACTTTACGTTTGTTTTTTATTTACCTTGAACGAAATACAACAGCATATATGTACTAGTGAAATATCGCCAAGTGAATGCACTATAATTCAATATGGACTTAGAAGGCACTACATCCACCTGCCATTACGCAATTTTCTGTGTCCGTGCATTTACATCACACGTCTACTCGTATCCATTTGCAGCAAATGATGTTATTTTCAAAATGGATCTATTATGAAACATGTACAATGTTTCTTGTCATCTACAGATTGAAACGTTTTGAGTCGTGTAGTGCTAATATGGTTTGGATGATATTTAACCTTAAGCCACTTTATAGTTTATAAAAACAGACGCAAATATAAGCCCGATTCACGTAATCACCATCGCCCTTCAAAGGCTTGAAATTTGCGCACTAAACGCATGTCCTTCCGCCCGGTTGTCCTTTATGTCTGCACCACTATTCTTTGGTGTGGCTAACACCAGATATGGATCTTTTTATGTCGAAATGTGTGTGTTTTAAGTCGGCTAAGTTATCTGAAAACAGATAAAAAAAAATGTAATGATAATTGTATATCCGTTCAACGGAAGTCCATACATTTCGCCGTCGAATGTATTTAAATATCAAAACGTGTTTATGGTTAATAAATCAATATTCATGGCATTTGCTTAAATGCTCCACCCAAGTTTGATGGCAGCAAGTTCGCGGGAAATAAAATACAGCCAAACATCAACTTAATAAAGAATCATCTCTTTAATGACTTTTAAACCTTCAATTTAATTTTTGTAACAATTACTTTGTCTCAATGATCCTTCAATAGCATTGTGTATCCTGCTTTTTACGTCTTGAAACAGTATCGTTAAAATAATTATGATTATATAAGTGTGCGTTATTCTCTAGGCAAACAGTCCTATAAGCGTTCATTAGGTCTCATAGAATTGCAAAATTGAACACTAATTGTTCTTGAGCCGATTGAAACATGCCACTTTTTACTTGACAGGATATAATTTGAATCTTGCCAGGAATTAAACCGCATGACATCGCATATAAAATGAACACATACATGTATAAAAAGACCATGTTTAATACATTGAACCATGCACTTAACGACGACAGGGTCGATTAATTGTTTGGTCTTTTAACAATAAAATTAAGTTATTGCTTGACTTTTTTTGCAATTATTTGCAATAGATTACGATTATACTCACCAACCACACATATACGGTGTACAAACTCCTGTGGATTCATTATATTTCGTTGACAAGATATTTCGTGGGTACGTAAAATTGGCCATTTTCGTGGGATTTTAAAAAGTCTTACAAACGACTTAAGACATAAGCGTTCGTTGAACATTTGATTTCGTGGTTAAGCTGACCCATGAATATCCACGAAAATAAATGGTCGTCGAATACTATTGGTTTCACAGAATAACACTTGATAATCAGAGTATACATACAAAGGCAGGGATTTTCCGGAAAACAGGTTCCCCAAGAAAAGTTCTGGTAGTGTTGTAAAATAATCATGCGTACGTAAACGAGTATGGATCCTTAAAAGTGATGACCAGTAGAATGGCATAAAATAATGCTATAATGGTATAACTTAAGTTCATTCAACAACATACACTAGTAAAGCATGGTAACTTCTGAGCAGAAAACGGCGTGGTATATGTACAGCTTCGTAATTTGTATTTGTTATGTTTCTCCTAGTAGGATCGAAGATTTTGTACAGAAAATCACATGTACAAACGATTCTACGTGACATTAACACGTCTCGAATGTCCAAGGGCCAAAGAAGACTCTCGTTAAGGCGACTGTGTGACGTTGATACTTGACAATTTCAAGACTAAGTACGCTTCAGCGATGATTATGGCTTCAATTAATTGGGATAGGAAACCTATCTCGTAAGATAGATCTGCGAAAGAAATATGAATGGCTTTAATATAACTTATTCAATTATGCATGTACATACATGTATTTAAATGACTAAAAGTCAGTATCTTCGATAATGGTATTCAATATACTTTAAAACTGAGTCCGACCAATGTTATTTTTTTCAGAAGGCTAAATAAATTAACACAAAAGAAAACACAGTTTACATCTTAGTCCTAGTATGGCGCGTTCTTGTCTTATTTTGTTCCTGTTGGATTTACATTCAAGGACAGACGGGAATGATGTAATATATTTTAAATGAAAGTCAAAGTCGTTTTTCCCACTGCTCTGCAATACATAGCACATAACTTTATCCAGCAGTCGCCTGAGTTCTTCAAGAATTACGTTCTTACAATTTTTCACGTGATACTTCTTTGTTCCTCGTAAGTCTCTCAGGGTCTCGCGAATCGTTTTCATCAGAGTGGACGAACCATACAACTTTAAAATTAGTTTAAAGCACTTCTGAAAGTGTTTGCAAATGTGGTACGCTGCGAGCTACAGCTTTCACAGCTGTGAATAAGTTAACATGCGTATCAGAGTACCATCATCGTTTGCTTTCAAGAACAGACTGCGAGATTCTCATATCTCTTATTCACAAATTTAAATAATTAATTATCGTTATTATCACATGCAGTGCCGGATTAGCACCGTGGCGGCCCATAGGCAGTGAATATTTTAGGGCCTACGCCCCAGCGCCCTAGTCATTAAAAAAGAATGACGGACACAGGTGTCTAAAAGTTGAGATTTCCGTTATAAAATAATAATTCTGAAATTAAGTGAAGTCAAATATGATTGTATATTCAATCATTTATCCTATACATATTCTTTCAAATATGTGTTTTCGCTTAAACAATTTCAGTATTGCTAGTTTGAATTTATTCAAGCATCAGCATCAAGATTCAGCATCTGTAAGGTTCTCAATAACACGATAACTATTATGATATTGCCTTCGTGCGCCCATACAAAATTTAGCTACCGATTTCGTGTGATCTCCCAGAACAAATGCAACATAAACCTTGTATTAACGACAGTGACATTGTTTTCTGTAGATGATATAAATTATCGCATTTGCTTGTGCCTTATCCGAAAGACGGCGGAATGTCATCTCCAAATTGCATGTTTTGCGCTATCAAGTAATCTTCGTGCACGAAGGACATTAATTCATATTCTCACGATGGTGGACATCTAACTTTCTCAATGCCCCTTTGGTGACAGAGGCCATTACTTTGCTGGTGGAAGGGGGTTGCAAAGACGCACGCACAGTTGGCTTGATTAACTTTTGTGGTTTTAAGTGGTGTTTATTCTTTTGGTGACAACCAAAGGTTCGGTTACTTCCATGTTTGGGTTTTTGGTTGTTTTTTAATGATTTGCAATGCGAAACATGATTTATTGATACATGAAATTTTAAATTAAAACTAATATTTACATTAGTTTACTCTGATGATGGGACAGAGTTTTGTCATTCTTGTATACGTTAACTACAAGTATTTTATGTTTAAGATATTGATTTTAAAGTTTAAATCGATTACCAATAGTTCATGTGTTGTGGTGACTGACTAAGCATTATTAGATATGTAAGTGTAATTTATATTTAGTAATCGCATAATAAGCAGATTTAAACGTTAACGGCTTGAAATCCTATCAAATACTTTAGGGTTATACAGCACATACTTTTAAACGTGTATGCTCGATAGCTTTTTTATTTAAATCAGTTTCTGTTTTCGCTCCAAAATGAATGAATACAATGAACGAATACACGTGAATAGCTAGACATCACATGTTAAGTTGGGCTTACAAAAGATAACGTTAAGAGACCGTTTGAGTAAGAGATGTAGCATGTCATCGTAACTTGACCTAAAGGTACAGCCTCGTTACGTACGTCCTTGCTGACAGTAGTGCATTCAATATGAAGTCATGGTCTGTATTTGACATATAGACCTCTTTTTCGATGAGGCTCTGGTATCAGTCGTTCTCTCGACGTTACTTACACAGGTCCCGGTTCAATCGTTTAATTGCATTTCGGTCGCTTTGTTTCCCATCTCGGCATCAGGGGAGGTTTTATCTGTTCACGAAAAACGCTTGAAGATGAATTGCAATTTCTCAACGCAGAAGTGCCTCCTTCTGAAGAATTATTTATGAGTGAGTTTCTTAATTGAATTAACGTACTGTGGCTGTTCGTATCTTTGGATACAAAGAGAATATTTGTTAACTTAATTTAAGAAATGTCACAACAATGTTTGTTTGAAATTGTACTGGTGCAAGTATATAGCTTCATTTCATTGTTATTTGTTATATTCATGCTACATTCTTACAAATGTATTTCGAAAAGACAATAATTTATAAACCAAAATCTCTGATTTTATGACAACAGATACTTCCAAAGCAAGTGTCGCTGTTTAACGAAGTACGTATAACAAGCTTGTTTAGTTTAATTAACATATTGGAGTTTGATTTCCTCTTGATCTTAGAATTGTTCATTATAAAATATCGGTAAGTATTAGTTGTGCTATAATATCGTTGATTATTCATGATTATTGAACAAAGAAGGTGTTGACGAGTATTTGTAAATTTATTATATTTTTACTATTTCTTCATATGCATAAATCTTTTAAATGTCTGGACAACTTTAATATATTAACCCATTTATGCCTAGGGGACTCTCCCATCCTTCTAAATTGGATAAATTTATTTCCAAAATTAGGGATGTCTAGTATATTTATTTCTATATTTAGAATGTTTCTTACAGAAATTCCTTTAAGCAAACAGCGTAGACCCAGATGAGACACCGCATCATGCGGCGTCTGATCTGGGTCTACGCTGTTTGCCAAGGTCTTTTTTCTAGACGCTAGGCATAAATGGGTTAAGCTGGTAACAAAGCTGGTAACCAAGCCATGGATGCCGTCAACATTTTGACCAAAACTTGTAGATTAACATACGCCTCAATGATTCAGTAAATGCAGAAGTTCGACTCCTGCTCAACACGTCCTTATTTCTCGAACGTTCGCGGATCTGTTTTACCAAGATTAACGTAAGCTTGCTAGTTCATCTCTACAACAATTCGCATTTATATTGTTTTGAACATACATTACATAGTTTATGCCAAATTATGTCGTCAGGTGATCACATTAAAATGATGTATTGTATTGTAACATAATTTTGTTAGTAATCCTTTTGATGAATGAAATACGGGGCCTTTATCCAGATGTTCTTCAAGCCTCATTACCACTCAAAATCAAGGAATATTTCGTAAAATATTCATAAAATAAAGGTAACCCTTACAAAAAATCAGTGTTCCTTGTAGCAATTGCAAAATGTCATTGCTAGATGTGGTCTGGTAACATAGATTTAGCAAGATACAAAATGCTCTTTTTATTTGTGTGTGGTACAACATTTTCAACGCATGTTTTCATGTACCTACGGAATACCGTTCGTGCCATCGCGGTTACACATGAAAATCCAGAGGTTGACAGTACGATAGTACGATGGCGACAATGCGATAGTACGATGGCGACAATGCGATAGTACGATGGCGACAATGCGACCGTACGATGACAACAATGCGACAGTGCGACAATACGATGGCGACAGTGCTATAGTACGATGGCGACCATGCGATAATACGATGACGACAGCACGACAACGCGATAGTACGATGGCGACAATGCGAGAGTCATATGGTACTGTCGCCATCGTATCATCGCATTGTCGCCGTCGTACTATCGCGTTATCATACTGTCGTCATCGTATTATCGCATTGTCGCCATCGTACGATCGCACTCTCGCCGTCGTATTGTCGCATTGTGTTCATCGTACTGTCGCATTGTCGTCTATCGCCTTCAGGTACAAATGCGCACATCGCATTTTTTCCTAGATGGAGCCACTTTCAAAAATACTTAACAGTTCGGCATACCTTACATCAATACCCATTCTATAACTTAATAAGAATTTGATTTCATTATAACTGTAACCTCTTTTAAAAAACATCTTCATAAAGTCATCTATTTTGTTTCTGCAATAAGAATAGTTTGTGTACCGGAAGGCGATAGTCGACAATGCGATAGTACGATGGTGACAATGTGACAGTGCGATAATACGATGACGACAGTGCGTCAATACGATGGCGACAATGCGATAGTACGATGGCGTCAATGCGACAGAATGATAACGACAATGCGACAGTGAGACAATACGATGGCGACAGTGCGATAGTACGATGGCGACAATGCGATAATACGATGACGGCATTACAATGACTATCGCATTGTCGCCATCGTACTATCGCGTTGTCGCATTGTCGTCATTGTAATATCGCATTGTCGCCATCATACTATCGCATTGTCGCCATCGTACTATCGCACTATCGCATTGTCGCCATCTGGATTTTAATGTGTAACCAAAATGGCCCTAACGGTATTCCGTATGTATCAACTAAGTGTTCGTGTGTCGTATGAATAGATATCGTCGCGGGAAATTCACATGGAATATATTGTGACACAAAAAAAATAAAAACGAGCATTTTGTATCTCGTTAAATCTATGCTACCATACAACATCTAGCGTTGGAATTTTGTCTATTGCTATAAGGAACACTGATTGTTTTAAGGGTTAAAAAAAAATTACGAAATATTTTACGAAATATTTCACGAAATATTCGTTGATTTTGACTGTTTATGAGGCTTTAAGAAAAGTTGTGACTTGGGAGCCATGCTATTGAAGTTGTAATCCGGATCTCCATATGTTCAAAAAGTAACCCACAGTATCCGCAGTTATAAACAAATCTAACCCATCTTATAAACCAATAATATAATGCTTGTAATTTATTCGGTGCGTGGTTTTTCAAATGATGATAAATGAGTCAGCTTTGATTAGACTCACAGATTTGTGGTTTGTTTCCCAAAAGTCCTGCACATTCGGGTACACGTCTATTACCAAATGTCTCATTTTCAGGCGATGTGAGGGACCTGATGCATGTTCGGATGGCTCATTCGGATACAACTGCAAGTTTCGGTGTCGTTGTCAGGACGTAGACCCATGCGACAAAATGACCGGATACTGCTTCAACGCTTTGGGGACCCGGATGTAAGCTGTGTAAGATTCATTTGAGATATAACGCCATTTGATAAGTTTATGTTTATACACTCATGTTTTTTTCGGATGGCACTGGTATTTCTATAGTAAAGTAATGGCTTAAGTGCAGTTCGTACTTAGAACAGAAGGTTCAATTAACATGTATGTATTAAAGTAATACATAAGGTTTACAAATATGGATTTAATCGAATTATAAAATTGAACTAGATTTACATTATAGACAAAATGTGCATTTCGTTTGATCTAAAAGTCAGTGTTGTTACTTAACTTATAATCTTATGGAAATGATAAATGTTCCCCGGAATGTCTGCGATTTGTTACATATTTATCGTATTGACAACATTCAAAGATAATCTGAAATCGAAATCCACAATTATTCCTCCAGGTAGTTTAGGAATTAACCATCTGTTAGAAGACACTGACTGTATAAGGACAACATTTGCTGTCGAATCCGCAGTTAATGCCTGATGGATGATTGTCTATGAACACAATGGAATTCTAAAAACTTCAATTTCATCATGACATGTAATCTGATAATGATCATATTTTTGATTCTTGGCATAACGGCTTAAAGGCCGATTTGACATTCTAAATGGGAATTTATCAGATATCAGAAATATTCGATTTCATTGAATTTAATGAAATGTCATGCCATTGCGTTAACATGAAAATATTGGTAAATAAACATATTTCAATTTAATTAAAGTTCATGTATTTCAAAATATCCATAAATATGCAATTAAACACACATATATAATCAGTGTGTGTACAATTTAGTTATTTAGATGAGGATTTCTTATATGTTTCTTCGTGTCCGTCCATATACAAATTTGGTAGGTTTTGTTATGACAATTATAGTGTCTTCTCTGTCACTTTCTTAAACGTTTATGTTTACATGTCATGTTATGCTCGTGAAAAATTATGTGTCATTGTTGTTTATCTTGTTTTCGATCTGACAAGCGGATATAAAACAACTCATACTCATCAGCCAGAAAATCGTGGTTTATTTACAAACAAAAAACTCTATATCGAAAAAGAAGTATTCCTTATTTCTAATATTATGTCACGATTGTAATTGTACCACGCAATTCGCATGTGCACTAAAACATCTCAGCGCAATTAGATGAAATCAACCACGTGTTCACATTTTCATTTTGTGGTTTCAATTTGGCTCTGGTCTCGTTATATTTGCAGCTGTGCAGGCGAGCTTTAAGCCAATTACGCCAGGACGAATTTGAATTTCACGTCAGGCGGAAAACTGAAAATTTGTTTCTCTGAATTTGAGACATAATATTGGCTGTACAATTACCTAAATCTACGGTACAAACCACCATGTTTAAAACAAATTAGTGTGTTTAATTTCCGTGTGATAACGCTTTCTTATGGTGGCTTATTTCTGCCATGTCGTACGGACGGTTTAGTTTAGTTTAAACCTATTTATTTTAGCTCGATTGCATCGACAGCCTATGGTTTATTGAAACGCTATCGAGTCCATTTCGAAAGAAAGGTCCCACAGTTGGGATCGAACCCGTGACCTTCCGGTCGCTAGGCGGACACCATATCCACTTAGACACGGTAACCTACGGCGGGTTCAAAGTTCAGAACGAGAAATATACCCGCTAGAACGACAAAAGAGCGGCAAAGGTCATCTGTGTCGCATTACTGCCCTTAACGTCGTTTTGCGCAAATTGTAATTTGTCTCAGACTATTTAAAATGTGTGTGAGACACAGTTTTTTTTTAGATGAACACCAGAGTTATTCCACAAAAATCAAACAATTTTAACATCACAACTTTTCCTACATATCTCAGGTGAGTAAACTAGGCCATGTACGCTCTCTTGCTATGTGCGTTGTCTATGTTTTTCCCATTCAAAGAGACGTATTGCTATCATATAAAGAGAAATCGGTACATTTATCTCTATACTATTTGTTTTCATTAATTGTATTTGCTAGTGAAAAAGACAACTAATATGTTATTACCGAGAATATCGTGACAATTGTTGTTAAAAAATCAGATTATAAATAACACACAACATGGCTCATTGTAAACATTTAATTACATATAACAGTGAAATATGAAAACGTTGTCATCTGCAATGGCGTGTGTACATTTGCTTCAATGAACTGCATTGAAAAAAAATGATCGGATTGTTAGCGACCGGAAATTGAGTTTCCACGTGCCACGTGCGTCGCTCCGTAGCTACATCCGTCTCGATGACAGATTTATAGGAAGTTGATTAAAAGTTATTCATTGCTTGAAAGACTTATGCGTAACCATATTAGTATTAATATTCTTACAAATGATATTCATCAATGGAAGCACGTGTCGTGTTTTGTAAGTTTAAGAGAGTTCAAGAGAACAAACGATCGAAAACAACATTATTAGTATCAGTTTTATTAGAAACATAGTTGCATTCATGGACGCATGCTGCTGGTTGTAGAATTTACGTTGTGAAAAATTAATGTATTGATGTTTATTTGTGTTTGAAAACTTATTTGTTCGTAAATTTATAAGTTACCACTATCCGTAATGATTTACATAATATAATACGATTGCACACGCCGGTCATCCGTATACTTTGATATAAGAATGGCAATTCGATAACACAGAAAAAGCCACATAATCCACACAAAAATGTGTGTCCGCATGGACGAAATCTAATGGTAAATAGGAGGTCTAAACATTTTTTTTTGTAAACGTTTTTATGATGTTTTCCCCACTTAAATAAAGTATTCAGAAATCTTCCAAGTATTCGTTTAGCATTATTTCTTTAGTTTAATGGAGATAATATAGTAAGTTATATTATCGAATGTAGCTATCATGACAGAAAATTCAAATGTTAAATTTTGAGAATATAATCGAATGAAGTAACATGATCGAAAATACCAAAGAAAAAAGTTAACCGTCGACACCCAAAGAATGGGGTCGGTCGGGTTAGTGGAAATTGTTTTACACATACAACAATAATTTTAAGATCGTTTGTATCCGTCTATTTAGTAGGAAAAACCTTTCTTGAGCATACAATGCAAACCAAGCGGGTTACAAAACTTATAAGGGAATTTTCACGCCCATCTCCGTGAGCTCTCTCGTCGCAAGAAGCTTTGGTCATCGAACACATTAGCTGCCACCACCAGTTCAGGCGAGAAATGGTGGCACGTTGGTAACACTGTAATGATAGCGTCCAAAAAAAGCGTCAGACACAGTGTGTAAAATGTAAAGACACCAGACCAGATAACAGGACTCGATGTGGTTCCTATGGGAATGGAGATATTAGTGGGTGCGAAATCCTGAGAAATTAGGGGATGCAAACAAATCATGTACATTAATTGCGAGAGGCGGCGATTCGGTTGTCATATTTTACATGGTCTTAATTGCTGTGCTTCGTTGTATTGATACACACTCAAGGAGATATAAACAATAATTTGTAAAAAAAAACCTGCATTACATACATTTCTTTGATTTGAACAAAATTATACTCTCATATCGTTTAAATCGTTTTGAAGTTAGACAATTGAAATAAGAAACTTTACCGTCTAAAGTATATTCAGTCTCACCTTTAATTCATGTCAAATAGATATGTATCATAATTGTAAATAAACTCTGTAATTTACTATAAATTACATATTAAACTAATTTCAGACACCTGTTTGCATTTAGGAAAGCCACCAAAACTATTCTTAAAATGTGCATTGAATAAAACCACTTTTGTCTTTTGGTAATTGTGTCTAGAAATTGATTATGACTCTACATAATGTTGGCGCTAGTAAGCCACTGAGAAGTGTTGCATGGGTCACGTGGGATTTAAAGCACTTGCTAGGCGTGCGGCGCGCATAAGTTTGATAAACGATCTTAATAATGAAATATTCAATTTAATATTGATTCGTATATGCGAGGCGCCAATGCTCTATTGGGTGAAATTAAATTAGTTCTCTAGTATCTAAACTCTTGGCCATTTATCAACGTTACGAGTTTAATGTTAATTCTGTGCGCTGAGAGTATCTGTTTACGAACGGAAAAGTATAAATCTGCGTACATCCTTTATAGGTAAAAAAATAGCCTTATGTGTAGCTACAACAACAACACTGGGTTTGTTAGATCTTGTAGAGAAATAACTATCCAAATAATGTGAATGCAGATGTATGTTTTTTTATATAACATTTAAACCGTCTATTATTCTCATGTGTTTTTCAAATTGTTGATGATTTTCAATCGAGACAAATACTTTACTTTAACACTCCGATGTTTTGCTGGCAGTGATTTAAAAAAAAAAAATCATTATATTATTCATGTTATTATTTATTTACAAAAACACCACTAAATTGGCAGCATTATAAGTAGACTAATGTAGCTGTATATCTGTCAAATGCCAAACATGTTGTATCTCTTTAGTTTGCCTCGACCTTTTGTTCTCTTTCAAACGCGTGTCATTTTGAATCTGTTAAAGACATTAACCGGAAACTCTCTTTAGAAACACATCTAAGAGGAAATAATATAAGAAAATATATAACTAAGCACAGTTTTTTAAACACTGTTGCCACAGGTTTTTTGTAGGAATGAGCATTATTCTTCTGCAATTTTGACGCCAACTCTTTCCGAACGACCGGGTCGAACATCTTGTGTTACTTAAGACAACGCACATCAATGCATCATCCAATTTCAGAACAAATTAGACAATATATTTGATGGTATAAGTTGCAATTTCTGCGAATGATGATGATATTAATGGCACAGTATTAGAAACAAACCATCGATCCCAACGTTACGGGTCATGTATTATCCACGAGAAGTTGTTTTCCCTTTTTATCCCGTGTTTTACATGTCCTGTCAATTGTAATTGCTGTGTATGCTTGTTTTTTGTTTCATGATAGAGTTAGTGCCATCTAATTTGTAACATTTTAAGTTATTTAATGGTTATATGTTCAACTGTAACATATGCAATGATCATAATCGTCATCGTCATAATCGTCATCGTCATCATCATCTTCATCGTCATCATCATCGTCACCATCATCATCATCATCATCATCGTCGTCGTCGTCGTCGTCGTCATCGTCATCGTCGTCGTCGACGTGTCATTATCATTATCATCATCATCATCATCATCATCATCATCATCATCATCATCATCATCATCATCATCATCATCATCATCATCATCATCATCATCATTGTCATCATCATCGTCAGCATCATCTTCATCGTCATCATCATCATCATTATCATCGTAGTCGTCGTCGTCGTTGTCGTCGTAATCGTCATCGTCATCGTCGTCGTCGTCTTCGTTGTCGTTGTCGTCGTCGTCATCGTTATCGTCAGCAGCAGCAGCAGCAGCACGATTTTCAGTTTCATCAGTATCATCGTCATCATCATCATCACCAACATCATTATAATCATCATCATCATCAATTTCGATTTTGATCGTTGTTATAAAAAACATCTTTCGTATTCTATCAAAATCGCAGTAATGAATATATAAAAAAAATCCCGTATGTAGAAAAAGTTTGTGAATTTGCGAAAAACACTTTGATTATGTTAAACCGTACAGTCAAATAACATCATGATCTTTGTTCAGCTAAATTCATTACCCGCTCTGCGGGGAAATATTTTGCATCGTCGCGAATATCAACGCAATACCGGAAAACATATATTTCAACCATTCTAATTTCGAAATAAACCTCGAGAAGAGCTGTAAATTTGAATATGAAATGTGACTCGCATTCTGTCATCGAAATACTTTTTTGTATATAACCTCTTCTCAGACTGGTTAATATATATGACTTCTTTTCAGACTGGTTTATATATACAAATGACTTATTTTCAGACTGGTTAATATATATGACTGCTTCTCAGACTGGTTAATATATATGACTTCTCAGACTGGTTGATATATATGACTTCTTTTCAGACTGGTTAATATATATGACTTCTTCTCAGACTGGTAAATATATATAACTTCTTCTCAGACTGGTTAATATGTTTGAAACAATTCATGTAAAAAATAGCTTTTCGGTTTGCAATCGTATTGAATGAATGTTTCAATGCAACAGAACTTTTAAATTGAAAATGGAAGTTGAAGAACCGTGCACCTGTGATCTACAAACACTCCGTCCGATCTGTACCGTTCCATTCGTCAATCATTCTCACGGAAAACGCCCGGCCCGATTTATTCCATAAAAGCCAATTTGCGACGTGTCTCAACATATTTCACGAAAAGAAGGAAAGGGTCCTGCAACTCACCAGAGACGCAGTTATTTATTAAGCAGAATTAATTAAATATTGATGACTGACTGATTTGAATCATCTAAACAGGACTTTCCGATGTTTGATATTGCTCTGTGGAATTCTGGGACCCTTCGGACGCATTTGTACAAGGGCTACGAGATGGAAAAGTCGATTTCGGACGTGTCTCAGTATGTTGGATGAACGGGAGAAAAGGGTCATGCAACCCCCCAGAGAATCGTTTATTTTAGAAGCGAAATCAATAAATATCGAAAATCAACTGATCTGAATCATTTCCGTATGCCTTCCCGATGTTTAATATTGCTCCGTGGAATTCGTGGATCCTTCGTGCATGACCAAATGCTTCGAGATATAAATCAGACGCCCTTTTTCATGATCCAACTAGATCGTACAAACAGGACCAGAAGGAATTCATTTTCGATTTATATGTCGTAAGAAACCCGATTTATTCCATAAAAGCCAATTTGGGACGTGTCTCAACATATTTGACGAAAAGAAGGAAAGGGTCCTGCAACTCACCAGACGCGGTTATTTATGAAGCAAATTTTATTAAATATTTATGAATGACTAATCTGAATCATCGCAACAAGACATTTTTATGTTTGACATTATGTTTGATATTGCTCTGTGGAATTCTCGGACCCTTCCGGCTTATTTGAACAAGGGCCACGAAATTTAAGTCAGATGCCCTTTTTGATGATCCAATTAGGTCGTACAAACAGGACCAGAAGGAATTCGCATACGGTTTTTATTTCGTAATAGTTGTACTATAATGTTTATACTTTACTGGTCAAAATGGTATGACGTTCAATAACACATACCGACAATCAAGCTTACTGTAATAGTAATATACATACACCTATCACATCAGTCGTGACGTATTGTATTGACAATTGATCAACATACATTACGTAAATAAAGAAATACACAAACGAAGATACGTCAATAAATGTTATCCATATACATGTATATTTGAATCAATGCGTTATTTCTGAATTGTGTATCCTAGTCTGCAATTTCAAATTCCAACAAGCATGTATATGTATAGATCTTATATAATCGTTTATTTAAAAACAAATCCCGCAAAACACTACTTATTTGTTCTAAGGAATCGTATAAAATACTCAAGCGGGCGCAGGCCAGCCTCACGGTGAACAAAATATTTGGCAATCTCTGTAATTATCGCGGCAATTTATCATGTGTCCGTTGCAATAAGTCACCCTGACCATTTCGCTGACGCACAGCGGGCGAGTAATGAAACGGGTAATTTCCTATTGGCCACAAGGTCAGGCATTGTGTTTCAACGCGAATGTTCTGTTAAATTCAACGTATACTATGTCGCCGCAGCTAGTTCTGTAAAAAGTATATCGTCTGGACAATATAATATAAACTTGTAATGTACCAACAGTTATATTAACGCTACCATTTAACNGTTCCGTC
This sequence comes from Dreissena rostriformis, assembly GCA_007657795.1. NCBI lineage: Eukaryota > Metazoa > Mollusca > Bivalvia > Myida > Dreissenidae > Dreissena > Dreissena rostriformis. The sequence goes on along the minus strand of VMBQ01005039.1, from coordinate 21,440 downwards.
CACAAAATAAGTATGGGAATAAACTACGGGCGATACATCCAAAAATATTTAATGCAGAGTAACGGTTCTCGTGAAATGCACTTCTCATCAATAAGGTGTATCTTTCTATGACGTTTCAAGTTGACAGCTTTCATTTGCGTTACGGTTATGCTACCGTGATATGCAAATTATTCTAATACACATGTTTTGTATGACGATTAAAAAGTATTTTAAATGCAGTACCTCGTTTCAAGCAGTTTCTCTTTTTTTTTCATCTGAACTTCCATCTTTTTTAATCCTGAGACAGTACATTTTGATAATATAAACACTGACACCTGTCAACAAGGAAAGCATTAAAATAATATCTGTTTCCATGGAAACATTATTTAACATAACCACTTTTCCGATATAAAAGTGGCCATTGAGAAAAAGGCCATGCATACATCGCCCCCATGGTAATATTTGATGTCAATAATGAATATCTTTGATAAATGGACATTATTCATTATTCTTCGTCTGAAGCATGTTTTCCTCCGTCTTTGTAGCAGCATTTTATCCAGAGTGTCGAGGCTGCTATGATTTGTGCGTTGTGACAATATTGATTGATTGATGGCAAGACACACACCGACATTGTTTAGAACCGGATGCTAGATTGTCTTATTTTAAACTGCTGTGTAAAACAAGAATAATACAATCTTTGCATTGCAAATGGAAATTCAATAAATGCATATTGCATCAACTTGTTTGCGGAGAGTGTTAGGAAACAATCCCCCAAACTGAACGTGAAATTCTAGATTTCATGGAAACTACGAAAGCATATTGAGAATTAAAATTTATTACGTGAATCGCAAAAGCAAACTTACATTGCAAACGGTTTTTAGTTGTTCGCTTGCGAACGACTAAGGTTACGACCACGAATTCCGATCCAGAGTTCCTTAACTATGAACAACCTAACAAAAGTAAGATTACGCGCAAAAAAGAGTTTGCGGCGCGGTTTCAGATCTTGAACTATATTCATTTACAAATGGACACATACTATGAATATCGTGTTAAATTGGAATAGTTTTGAAAGGATCGTATATTGTAAAAGTAAAAAAATTAAAAATAAATAAATAACTATATATATATATATATATTCGTATGAATTAATAAATAGTCCACTATGAGCTGACGTAGCACATAGTAAATTTTCATTGGTTGATTATAAATAGAATTGTGGCTGGGAACGAGATATTTACCCATTTTACGCTGACCTCGTTTCCGAATAAACGACGTTATAATTGACTACCGTTCCGCGTACATTGTCAACCCACTTTTTGCGATAAACAATAGCTTTAGTTTTAAGGATAACCTAAACCAAAATGATTAAGCAGTGCAGTGGAACGGTAATTGTCCGTATATTGTTTTGATGTTTGTTTATGGTGTAAATTAACCTCAGTTACAATGAATACCTTAGGGTATAGTTTGGCAATTTTTTAATGTGCGGAAACACTACAAGTTAACCTTTTGTGATGTTATGTTTTTCTTAGTTTTTGAGTTGTTTGGCTTCAACATATTGCACATTTTGTCTGAGGTGATGGATTTTTATGAAAAATAATCTATTCCATCAGTCATAGTGTGTGTATGGGCCGTTTTGGCTGTCATAATGAAGATTTTAGAATATATTTGTTTGTGAGTTTTACTCCGAAAGTTGTCGAAATCCAAAGCACTTGTCAATTTATCATTTGTTGTTGAACGTTTCTTTAACGACAATAATAACATTTCGTCGAAACGTTAAGTGCCTTGATTCCTCTGAAAGTATTCTACTTCCACGTTATGTACATTAACATGATTATCTTACAGTTGATCAGTTGACAGCAGACAAACTGTGAACTGAATAGGTTTGTATAATCAAATTTCCTTTGCAAATCTTTATCATGCAATCTCACAATTGCATGCTCACAATCACAATTCATAATAACAACAAAATGAATGTGTCAGCAATTTGATTAATTCTATTTAATGATGTTTATGAGATTAAATTTTTATGTTTCACTTGTCAGAATATCTAGTTTTGGATATCCTTATACCTGTATCGTTAAAGTACCTCTTCTCGAACCTCACCTTTTTTCGAACCCTTCATGTGTTTACATTTATGCGCATGCGCGCACGCGCACTACGTCACCGTAGTGTAGCGTAGCGGCAAATGGATGAAAATGCGTCAAAAACAGGAAGAATAAGTAGATTAATAATAAAACACGTAAAAATCCTTGTGTTTCCTAATGCCTTTAAAAAATATAATGATTTTCATTAAAAAAAAAATATAACAACATGGTATAATTTTTGTTCACAAATTGCTTGACAATTTACACATTTCGGCTGCTGCAATAAGTCACGTGACCATGGTCAAAACATGTGACTCATTTATTTTTCATGTTGTACACTCAAGGGTTCGAAAGCAGGTACTCGTTCTTTGGGCGGCATTGATAGTTTTACATGATATGGTGGTGCTGGAAACTTGAAAAAAATCTGTAATCAAAAGAGGATTTCAATAGCAATTAAAGTTGCCAGCCATGTTGAAAAAAGTTATTTATCAAATTGAGTTCTTATTAATATGTTTCACTATTTTAAACATTAATCGTCACTATATTTGACATGTCAAAAATTAAGCGGTTCGAAAGATGGTTCGTCCATGATAAATGGTTGTGTTCAAGATGATAGATCAAAGCGAAAATATTTAAATTGTTGTCTTAAGCTGCAATTTGTTGTTCTTCTACATTTTGGATCAAACTTAGCGCTTAAATCCGCAGTCCCAAAAGATTTTTAACAAACAAAAAAAAGTATCTAATTTCCCCAAAACTTTTCTCAAAATTATTTGGCAAGGAGCACTTCTTGTGTGATCTCATAAATAATGTATTGTGGTTATCCAAATTAAAATTCATACATTATTTATCATATCTTTTCAGCAATAATGGACATCATTGGCGGTCCAGGAAGGGTTAATAACTTTTATCAACAATGTATATTCCTATCATAAGTAACCCCAACATGAACAATTTGGAGATACATACTTGAAGACCCATTCCAAAGGTATCAATGATCTCCTCAGCAGACTCCATCAGACAGGCTTATCAGATGGAAATGGAGTAGGGGATTTCAATCATTTATGTGATTGTTTATGTAGAACCTTTGTTTTACGTAATGAATAATATGGTAAAAATTATTGATTAACAATTGGTATGTTGCATAAATTTTCTTTTACTGACGTTAATGAATCTAGGCTACATGAATATTATTAGTAATCAAATAACAACTTCAAACAAGAAAATAATGGTGTTTTATTCTATGCTTTCCGATGGTTTACATAAATATCAGTGAAAAAAAATAATTGATATTTCACTGTTTCAAACAGTGAAAAATAACAGTGAAAAATATCAATATTTTTCACTGTTTGTACGTTGAAATGATGTCATTTTTGACGAAATGACGTAATTATACCAGCGAAATTCTCCAGGTAAACTCCTTTACAAAGTAAATAAACGGCGAAAAAAGCATTAAATAAAAAGAAAATTTGTTGGATTGGATGGAATGTCGATTTTAATTCACTCGTAATCATAGAAAACATATTGTTTCACTCGTGGCTGCCCCACTCTTAAAAATATTATTTAATCAGGGCTTTTTTCCTTATTAGAGAATGGCCTGGAATTCACAATTTCGACACGGCCATTTCACAAATCTAACAGGCCACAAAAACGGCCATTTTTAACTGTGAACATCGGACATTTGGTGTTCAAAACTGTCAAAAACGGCCATTTCACAATTCAAAATTAGTTTTTTATTTGACAGTGGTAAGACATTCATATGATTTGAGATAGAGTTTACCCGTCTGAGTGTTGTTGATCCGCTGATTTGAATGAAAGTTGTTATTTGTTGAAAGAAAAAAAGAGTCCAGACAATGAAAATATGATTTAAATGCATTATTTAAAGAAATGTAAGTTTGATGCAAGTATTAAATATGCTTTTACTATACTTATTCTTGACCAAATGAATTTCACAATTTTTACAATTGACTCGTTTGTTTACAATTTTCAGAAGTTCGCGACTCATTTTTTCACAATTTTGAAAAGTTCATGACTTATTTTTTCACAATTTTGAAAAGTTCCCGGTTCATTTATTTACAAAGTGAGGGGCCAAGGCCGCTTCACAAAGACAGGAAAAAATCCCCTGATTTTCTATGATCACTCGTGAAAGAAAATAGATACTCCACTGAATCCAACAAATATCCTCTATATCTATTCAGTGACAGCGCTGTCTAGGAAGAAAATGGCACCCGACAGATTATGGAAGATGTTGACGCTTATTCCAAACCTTTTAGAATTCTTAAAAACCAGACAATGAAAAATCCTGAACTGTTTTTTATGATAATATGTGTGATGTTATCACTATCAGTAATTGTTTTTATCCCTGGTCAAGTACACAAAAATGTTGCAAGGGACGCACAGTTTCTGTTATGCGTTCACAGGACCGACGCATTAATTTTAAAAGTAGCATGTTCTGTTCTGCCGTTTTAAAGCATTTTGTGCACGAATAATTTAGAATGATTGCATATTTACAATCATACAGTTCTTTTTATTTATGTATTGATCACTATCATTAAATGATCGATTTGCAAATAAGCACTGTTATTAGTCTTCACGTTTCTGAAATAAACAGCGTATAGGTAAATTGTCATTTTGGAGAAATTATATTCCGAATTCATTTGTTAATTGGTCCAAACTAAATTTGATAAAACACAGGTGCCAAAAAAGGTGCCCAACATTAATATGAACGGATTCTTATAAAAATCCGCACAAAAAATTCATGATCAGTAGTAGTTGTTTTAACCTTTATTTCATGTCATATCATGAAAAAAAACGCACATAACACAATAGCAATTTAAAGAAAGGTACACAATGCACTTTGCACTGATTTGAAAGTCAAGCTAGATATGTTTCTTAACATGTTTAGAAAACACACATCATTTTTTAAAGTACTTTTGTCCTAAAAGATAGTTATTTATACATGGGAGAATAATTTGCGTTTTCTTCTGTAACAAGTCTTATGAGCTGAAATATTATATCATCGTTTGAATGGGTTAAAATTGTCGGACTCTTTATTTTCTGGTAAGACTCATCTAATTTTAGTGCAGCAAATCCTAGGACTCCTGTCCATGATTATACTAGTTTCCTTTAAACTTGTATGATTGAATGATATTATATGCCTCGTTTTTTAATAATGAATAATCTTACCCTGTCACATTATCAAGTCTTGTATATATTAAAAACTGCATTTCAATTGGAATTTCAAGCTAGCTTAGCAATTTCTTACTGTTCTGTGTAATGTCAACACATGAAATAGGATGACTGTATTTATGTTAGTATGTGAATGAGTTTACTATAAGCTTTTCTTAATTGTTACCTATTTTTGAAGATTTGAACTCTTTTATGTGCTAACATCTAAAAGTGTCAAATGCAGTATGGCGTTTCTGGCAAATGTGGGTACCCTAAGGCCTTGTTTGTTAAGCAGGAACTTTAAATTGTCAAGGTTACCCTAAACAAAATAATTATTCAAAGATTTATGTACCAACTGCCTTTTTTTTTAATTGTGTGAAAGAAGACTTGTTACCAAATATTGTATTTTTTCTGGTTTTCCGAGGGATGATGGCATCACTTGTGTGTCTATATTATCTTTTCTTCTTCATATATTGTACAAGAGCCCATTCTGGGGCATTGGCGTACAAGAAAAAAGTTTTAAAATCGTTTAAATCAATTTGTAAGCAATCGCGAAAAATTAGCTTTGGGAAAAAATCTTTATTTTCATGAATGATAATATATATTTTGGCTCTTGTATATTATTTCCAATGTTCACATTTCTCTCGAAACTTGTTACTTCACAACATTAGGGACATATCATTGACAGTAAGACGATCAGTATAAGAAGAAGTAAACGTTAAGAATGAAAGGAAAAAAAGCAGTACGGTCATACAAGTGTTCAATTGTAATGAGCGTTTCTTTGTTGATCAATGCATGTTCCTTTATGAAAGCTTTTTCAATAAAAAGATAAAGTGTAATAGATACTTTCATAGTTTGCTTCTTTTTTATTTACTCTTAAAATACATTTTTGATCCAACTGATTAAACACAATTGTGTAACTTCCTTTCTGTTTAGATTCCCTCCCTTTGTAGAAGCAAACTTTCATCACTGTAGACAATTACAGTTTAATGTTTGTATTTTTCGTGGCAGTTCGAACTAACTTTGAAAAGTCGAACTTAATTGCCTGTGACTTTATTCCTGTGACTTATTCAAAGAGCGAACAACTGCAGTGCCTTCAGCGCTTTGATTAAAGAATATGTTTTGTTTGATCGATTCTCCAGGGGACCCCAACACAAATGTGGATGATTAAATAATAATTCCTTGGTTGGATTTTTTTTGTATAAAATGAATATCGATCTATACCCATGTATTGCTGTAGTGAAAATTAAATTAAATACATGTACATTCGCAACAAATGTATAATAACGTTTTTGCTTAACATGTTGAAACCCAATTACGTTTAATAATCGATGAAGTATATACACTATGATTCAGCGTTTAAATAACATACCATTTTAACACAAGAGTCCTCTCAGTAAATTGACAATAGGGTGTTGGCCACAGTAGGCTACAATACCGCATTCAACATGTAACGTTATTGTAACAGCATAAATCGGATCCAGACGTGAGTTTTATCACCTTTTGATTGTCATTCAATACATGGCATACGTAAGGCAAGAAAAGCGTCATGGAAGATGTTGGTGTAAGTTATACTACGCGTATGTGTTAGTTATACTACGCGTATAGTCACTTTTCCAGGACAAACTTATCCAATAGAATGCGTTTATAAATATGAAAGTGAACATACAATATTTTAAAACTGGCCTTCTTAAGGAAGGTAAGAATTGGAGTAGAAATAATGTTATGACGAATCCCGTAACAAGTTGTCGGGCTGGAGTTCGAACTCATGAAACAAGGTCCTCCGTCCGGTGTTTCAACTGCGTGTTTTCGTTACACGGTCAACATGCAAATCATCTTGCGTATAAATCCAGTTTCAACATGCACCGGCATCAGTTCTGACCCAAACCCAGTCTGCGGGTAGAGACGTGCATTATTCGGATGAATGTGTTTTCCTATGCGCGTATAAGCAACCTGAATAATCACTGCTGAGTACTTTTCACTTACGGCATACGCATCATCAGGTTAAGATTGCCTAACTGACGTATAATTTACCTGTATAAATCAACTGCTTTACATTTAACCATGATTTTCAAACAATAAAAAAAAACAACAAAACATACAAAAAGCTGGTAATTAACTTAGCTTTAGAACGGATATAATTATGAAACCTCAAAGTTCAACGAAAATTATATAAAATACATCAGAGTGGGCATTAATCAACTGTAATAGTGAGCTTATAAGTTTATTTATGAACTGCACTCCTGTCATATCTTGACATCTTTGGCACTGCACCGGGTCATATAATTTTTTCATCGACATGTTGAATGTAAAGTCGAATTTCTCCACCAATACGAATTTTTAAAAAAAAAACTGGCGGATATGTTTCTCGGGGGACATTGGTTGATATTGTCGGTGCAAAAACGTTTTCACTGGCATACCTTCAAAGAAATGTGTAAATAAAGTGCTAAATAGGGGACAAATCCCTGCATCGTCGACTTCAAATAGCCATATTTAAATAAATCCTGATTAATAATAACCAGGATTTTTCTAACATACATGATAATACCTCCTTTGCAAATACCAAAAGATATTTTAATTCAAAAATGCCTTTAAACAATTAAAGAACTGGATTTACTTACCCTACCGAAATTCAGCCAAATTTATCGGAAACACTTCCAAGCAGGTCGAACTTTTTACATCAGATCGGGTTTCCGGGGGTGGTCACATTTTTAATCTTAATATCATTGGCACTGGAAGGCTAATTTAAAAGAGTGAAATCGACTGGGCACTGGTGTTCCAGTAGGCACTGGGCCGACTAGAGGTCTGGGACGTGGGCCTCAAAAGTGTCACTGCCTATGGGCCTCCACGGTGCTAATTCGTCACTGGTTTCAATTATAAACGATGACCAAGAGTATCACAATATCTCTTTCAGTGCTGGAACCGGATTTTGAAGGCCTGTGCAAACAGTTTGGATCAAGATGAGACGCCACAGAACGTGGCGTCTCATCCGGATCCAAACTGTTTGCTATTCTGATAGTATTGTTTGAAAAAAAAAATCGAAGAAAATGCTAATTTTAGAAATTCAGCAGACGACATTTTAGCAGACGACAAATTTCCCAGCATGCAAAGGGATATGATGACGTACTGTTAATATGCATTATTGTGTGATTGATATGAATTATATCATGTAAGTACACAATCACATAAGTTGCATTGTTAGTTTGTTAGGTTACATTACACGTTTATATTCGTTGTTTATAAGATATGTACGCGTATATGTGTATACACAATTCATTAAAAGAGATGCATTCAATATAACGTTACTATCTATTATAGACGCAATTTGTAAATAATAGTGTTTTTTCATAAAAAAAGTACTTAATAAATTTGACGTTTAATAACAGACAGACAGTTTTATTCTGACTTATACAACAGTAATAATAACATAACAGTATATATAATAAACATTCAATTACAAATGCAAATACAAATAAACACAATATATGAACACGTAAGTTTTATAGAGGGGGTGGTGAAATCTATTAAACAGTATTATTCATGGTCGTATCTCTTACTTAAGCTCTTTTGATATATTTACATACATTATTAATAACTTATATATCATATGAAACTAAAACCTTATGGAATTTAATAAGCGGCTTGTATAAGTCTGAATAAACTGTCTGTCTGTTTAATAGCGCTACCGTATGGACACCATATTCGTCCCTCTCCATCTGTGAATGTTGATTGACATTTTGTTTCCTCTGTGGGTGACGTATTTCAATCAATGTGTCAGCGAGCTTATATAATAAATACAGCGTTGCTCGGCCGGGATAATATCCAATATATATGCAAATACACACATATTTGACAAGGTTTTTGATATTTGCAATATTTTATTATATATTTTCCCATAGGCCATCGACTTTATAATTATGATAACTGATATTCCTATTTGTAGACATGTATTTCTAGGATATCATGATAACAACTTTTGTGAAAACCTAGCTTGATATAATATATGTAAATGACTGGGAGATATTGTCATTTATATCAGCTGTATACCGACAGTAAAATACTTAACGTCGGAAAATAATTTATTTGATGATAGTATATGATACATACGTTTATATATCAACATGATAAATAATTATGACGAATTGTGGCACAGCATCGAAACTTAAAATGATGGAGCCAGATATGAATATAAATAGTCTCTTAGTCTTAAACGGTACACCACTACAGGAATACGAACGAGGAATGTTAAATAAAATATAGTAAATACCTTATTACGGTAACATAAATCAAGTCATGTTTACTTCACTGAAATTGATAACGACCAAATGTGCAGTCCGCACAGGCTAATCAGGGACGACACTTTCCGCCTAAACTGGATTTTCGCTAAGAAGAGACATCCTTTAAACGAAAAATTCTATAAAAGCGGAAATTGTCGTCCCTGATTAGCCTGTGCGGACCGCACAGGCTAATCTTGGATGACAATTTACGCACAAACATTTTGCCCAGTTTTCTCAGAACACGCCACAAATGTAAACCTAGCTGACAAGATTGCTTTTTTATAAGTTGCAGAACAAAACATTGTGTGTATGTGTCGCATGAACAAATATTCATAAAATGAACAAATAATTATGCAAAAAAATAATGGGGATTTACCAAAACTGTTCATCTTTTCGTACATACATTAATTTATTACTGTACAAGCGAAATTGATTTGTAATTGTTTAAAACTCTATTTTCTTTGATTTTCTGGTAGCGATTCTTTATCTAGTTATTTGTGGCGTGTTCTGAGAAAACAGGGCAAAATGCTTGTGCGTAAAGTGTCATCCCAGATTAGCCTGTGCAGTCCATAATTTTGTCGCTTGCTCTATGAAGTTGAAAATGAAGACCTCCGATGTTTGAGATCAGAGATATTAAAATGGCATACGATGCCAACAATACATCGAACGTTACTTGGAATACTCAAGTGTCCAATCATTAACGACACAATGACGTTGTAATCAATTTGTTAGACATCAATTATTCAATGGCAAAACTATCTCGTGCGCTTTTCCATGACTCGCTCCAATATCGTTAATGCGTGTATTCATCCTTCTCTATTTGAATCTGTTCGATCTGGTCACGATATCTAATTTGATTTTGAAAGCTATTGTTAAAGATGCGACTGTTATTAAAAAAAAAAAAAAAATGTTAGTAATCTGAACAGTAAATAACAGGATTTTGTTGTTGTTGTTGACATTTTCTGTTTTGTGTTTCTTGGTCAAATAATTTGAGTGTCTTTTGCGAAATTGATCATACCTAAAGCGTATGACAACACCAAGCTTGATTTGCGATACAATTATGATGGAAACACGCATGTTGATAGCATATAGTTATAACGCATTCATATTACTGTATGCTAGTAAGTGCTATCATATCAACTTCATGTGTATTACAAGTGTTCAATCATTAGCGCACAACTGTACGATAGTTGTAAGCTTGTTTTATATTGCTTAAAGTCCATACCTTTTAACATGCACACATATTTTAAATGGTAAACTCTGCGTATTATATGTGGGAAAAGTGAAAATGAATTGGGCACGAAAGTGATACACGTATTAACTAGAGTATCGTATATCAGCAACTCGTGATTGATGACGCATTCTCGATGATTAAGCAAAACTCGCGGGACTCAGTGAGACAGCAAACGGACAATAACGTCACATGAAACCGAATGATCACCGCTGATAACTGTGGAAAATTTAAGGATGAAATGGTCATAATATAACGTACCGGTAATAACATATGTTAGAGATTTCCCGGCAGTGGCGTCAGAGTGGTAAAACTATGTTAGTTTGTAAGTGTATACTCTCCCGGTTGTTGATAATAATCGTCGTATGGCATTAAATAATTAATTAATTTATTTATTATTTATTTATTTCATTTGAACATGTTCTGAATGCATGATTATTGAAGAAAATATTGTTGACCAGTATTTGCAAATATATATTTGTTTTCTTTATTTCTTCATAGGAATAAATCATTGAAATGTCTGGACAACATTAATATTAAGCTGGTCAGAAAGCACTGGATGCCGTCAATATTTGAAACTTGTAGATTAACCTACGCCAGAATAATTCATAAAACGCAGAAGTTCGACTCGTGCTCATCTTGACACCCTGGTACTGATTTTTCGAACTTTCACGAATCTGATTTACGAAGAACAACTTATGCTTATGAGTTCCGCTCTACAACAAGTTAGCATTTATACAGTTGTGAACACAAATTTCATAGTTTATGCCTAATTCTGTCGTCAGGTGATCACCTTAACATGGTGTATTGTAGTGTTACATTATTTTGTTAGTAATCCTTTTGATGAATGAAATACAGTGCCTTTACCCAGATGTTCTTAAGAAAAGTCTAGACTTTTGAGCCTTGTAATTGAAACTGTAATGCGGGGCCCAGTATCAAGAAAATTCTCAATTTGCTAAACTCAGAAGATGAGATTTGAGTATCCACTCAGCTAAGTATTAAGAATGTTGGTCAGCTCATGAACAAGCTCAATCTCAGCTATAAGAATATGCACATATTCCTCATCAAATTCAGGATGGAATAGGACTAAAAACTCAAAAAGTCTTTTGTGAACAACAAATTGAGCATGATGGTCAAACGCATCTCAAAAATTGAAAAAAACAACACTCAAAGTTGAGTTAGAATATTGACCTAAGTATGTTGTGCTACTAGGCCCTGGTCTCCATATGTTCAAAACGTAATTCAACTTATCCGCAATCACATACAAATCTAACCCATCTTATGAACCAATAATATAAATTGTGTTATCGATTCCGTGCTCGGTATTTAAACGGTTATAATGGGTGAGCTTTGTTAACGCCGGTCTTCCGGATACTACGATATACGGATGGCACTTCGATAACAGAGAAAAACAAAAGCCAGGTGCGTGAGGTGATTTATTCATTTTTTTTTTTAATTTATGTTCTGTTCATTTGGGTTTTCAGACAAGGAACATTGTTTGGCCGATAAATAATATGGCAATTCGTACTGCGAAGAACGAAATTTGCGGAAGAACGGTGGATTTTATGAAAACAAAGAGAACATTCCATCGGAAACCAGATGGAACTGGATGAGCAGTATATATTTCAACAAAATAAAAATACTTAGAATTAAATCAAGAAGTTCAACGTGTTTACTATTTGAATTGAAAGAGCAATATGTAAATTAATGTAAAACATGTTAAATTTGTAGTTTACTAACGTATTTGAGGAATTTCAAATGTTTAAAAAGTCGGATGCCACATTTTCATGAAAATTTCTTTAACCGAGTGTCCAACTTGTTAAAAGTCTACATTATCCTACGTGTCCTTTATAGGATATCAACGTGTGAACAATATCATGCATACTACATACCACATATTTCTTTTTGTTGAAATGTATACTTATTATCCACTTCATGCTATTTTCCGATGGAATTTTCTCATTTTTGGGTTTAAAAATCTCCCATTCTTCCGTAATTTTTTTTCATCACAACAAAAAAAGATATTCCATACATCATTTCCACAATGTTCCGTGTCTCAAAAACTTATGTTTAGGATACATTAAAATGATGCACAGCTGCCCGGATCGCTCATTCGGATACAACTGCAAGTTTTGGTGTCGTTGTCAGGACGACGAACCATAGGACAAGGTGTCCGGATACTGCTACAACGCATGCGCGACGGGATTTTGAGGAACCGGATGTCAGCTGTGTAAGATTCATTTAAGATATAATGCAATTTGATAACTTTATATTTTACAAATACTTGGCGAAAACAGATATTTATTACTTCTCTGTAAATACGCACTCGTCTTACGGATGACACCGTTGAAGGTAGATCTTTAGTTAATTAACACTTACTTGTAGTTCGTACTTAGAACAGTAGGTTTCGATAAACATATATTAATTGAAGTACAGTCAATCTTGTATTTAGAGACCACTCAATGGAGTAACCAAAAGTGGTCTCTTAATAAAATGGTCTTTAAATAAAAAAGGCCATTCTGGAAGAAAGCAGACCTTCGATTTTAAATCCAGATGTAGGATTATCTCCTTTTACCACAATGATTCAACTTTTGTAATCAAATGAATCAAATATAAATTAAATGAATAAAATGATGTTTTACTTAAAATGTGTTTTATTCGTCTTCTCTTATTCTAAATACAATGTAAATGGTTTGCACAGAGAATATTTTTTTTCCGACGCCAAACTGTAATCCAGTAGGTTATACAAAATATTGATTTACCAATTTAATTGTAAAATTGTACTTTATTTACATCATCATCAAAATGTGCATTTCGTTTGATCCAAAAGTCACTGATGTTACTTAACTTGTAATCTTATATAAATAATAAAAGTTCCATCGAATGTGTGCGATTTGTGAAATATTTATTATATTGACCACACATTCAAAGATAATCTGAAATCGAAACCCATAACTAGTTCTCCCGGTAGTTTAGGCATTAAACATCTGTTAGAAGACTCTGATTTGATTGAGACCACATTTGCTGTCGAATCCCCATTTAATGCCTGATTTATTTTGTATGAACACAATAGAATGCTTTAAACTTCCATTTCATCATGACATGAAACCAGATAATGATCAGATTTATGATTCTTGGCGTGATGGCTTAAAGGCTGATTTGACATTCTTAATGGGAGTTAAACAAATATCAGAAATTGAAAAAGTTGATTTCATCATTCATTTGATTGAAATGTCATGATATTGTTTAAATGACACAATGGGTTAATGAACACATTCCAATTTTATTAAAGTACATGCATTTCAAAATATCCATAAAAATGCATTAAACAAATATATATAATATAACACTACTATATAATCAGTGTATGTAAAATGTAGTTACTTTAAGTAGGATTTCTAGTATGTAGATGAGTTTCCGTCCATATACAAATTTGGTAGGTTTTGTTGTGACCGTTATAGTGTCTTGTCTGTCACTTCATTAACATTACGTTTTATATAATTTTCAAACTCTGTTTCTTACAAAATATATATATTTATATATTACATATATATTTATAGTATAACTATGTTTTCTAAAGATTTTTTTTTTAAATATTGCAGCATCGCTGTTTTAGTAACTAATAAACAACTGCGTCGAAATAGTAGTTCACACTATGTTTCAATGTCATTTTATGATTGTGATCAATTATTATCATTGTTGTTTACTAATATCTTATGTTCGATATGACGCGCGAATATAAAACAACTTATACGCATCAGCCATAAAATTATGGTTCATTCACAAACAAAAAATTCTACATCGAAAAAGAAGTAATCCTTATTTTAAATATGTCACGATTGTAATGAGGCCGCGCAAGCCGCATGTGCACTAACACAACTCACTGCAATTAGATGATATCAACCACGGGTTCACATTTTCAGCTTGTGATTACATTTTGGCTCTGATCTCGATATTTTTGCAGCTGTGCATGCGAGCTTTTAGCCAATTTCGCCAGGACGAATTTGAAATTCACACTCATTAACGTCAGTGGGAAAACTGAAAATGTGTTTCTCTGAACCTGAGACGTAATATATTGATCGTAGAATTACTTAATATGCGGTACAAATTACTATGTTGGAAACAGATTATCGTGTTTAATATCCGTGTGATATCGCTTTCTTATGGTGACTTACTTCTGCCATGTCTTACGGCGGGTTTGAAGTTTAGAACGAACAATATTAGCGCCAGAACGACAAAGGAGCGTCATATGTCAAAATTGTCGTATTGGTGACTTTTTTGTCGTTTTGCAAAACCTGTACTTTATCTCAGACTATTTAAAATGTGTGTGAGACACAGTACGAAAATTAGATAAGCACCATAGTTATTACACACAAACATTACACAATTTGAACATCACAGTTTTTCCTACAGGTCTCAGGTGAGCAACCAGGGCATTAACGCCCTCTTGCTATGCCGTTGCCTTCGTTTTTCCATTCAAAGAGGCGTATATCATATTGAGAGAAATGAGCAAATTTATCTCAGTCCATATTTTTTTTCATTAATTGCATTTACTAGTGAAAAAAGGAAATTAATATTGTATTACCGAGAATATCGTGACACTTGTTGTAAATAAAATCAGATTGTTAATTACACATAAAATGGCTCATTGTAAACATTTGATTATAGATTACAGTGAAATAGGAAAACTTTAATATCTGCAGTGGCGTGTGTACATTTGCTTCAATGAACTGCATTGAAATAATATTGACCGGATTGTTAGCGACCGGAAATGGGGTTCCCGCGTGTCACGTGCGTCGCTCCGTAGCTGCACCCGTCTCGAGTAAGTTCGATGACAGATTCAAAGGAAGTTTATTAAACGTTATCCATTGCTTGACAGACTTATGAGTAACAATACTAGTATAAATAGTTTTACTCGTGATATTCGCCAATGTAAGTTTAAGAGAGTTCAAGAGAACAAACGATCGAGAACAATATTGTTAGTATCAGTATTGTTAGAAAAATAATTACGTCAATGAACGCATGCTTCTAGTTGTAGAATTCACGCTGAAAAAAAATACTAATCAATTGATTTTTTTTTAGTTTGAACATTAAAAGGTTCGTCAATTTATAAGTCATCCCAAGTCATAATGTTGGCAAGTTGACAGCACTGGACTGACAGCGCCCCAAAAATCTATGGCCACGTTGTGGACATTTTAGAGACACCAGAAGTGGGAAATGTCACATTTAATACATTGTAACAGGACTCCCCATGGGAGTAGATGTGGTCACTATGGGAGTAGAGATATTAGTGGGTGCGAAATCTTCGGAAATAAAGGGATGCGAAGAAATGATGTACATTAATTGCGAGAAGCGGCGATTTGGTTCGCATATTTTACATGGTCATAATAACTGGGCTTCGTTGTATTGATACACACTCAAGGAGATATATATAATAATTTGTAAAAAAAAAC
>VMBQ01005038.1:37419-71663 GCA_007657795.1 Dreissena rostriformis | reverse complement strand
TTCCAACCTTTCGAAATGTTTAAAATCTTTGATTCCATGATCAAACCTATTATTTGTTATGGATATCAAGTATGGGTATATGAATACGTACAAGCAACCGAAACAGTTTACTACACTTTTTGTAAAAAAATCCTTAAACTTAATTAAAAACACAAATAATTGTATTGCATTGGGAGAATGTGGTAGACATCCATTGTGCGTAAATTATTTTACTAATTGTATTAGTTATTGGTGTAACCTTTTACAAATGCCCACGCATCGTTATCCGAGAAATTGTTATTTATTGTTAAAATCACTAGATGACGCTGGGCGAATCTTCTGGGCATCAAAAGTAAGAAAATTATTGTTTCATACGGATTTGGTTATGCTTAGATAAGTCAAGATGTTAGTGATAAAAACACATTTATATCATCTTTTAAACAACGCGTTATTGATTGCTGCACGTAAAAATGGCATGACAACGTTTCAAACTCAAGTCAAACAAATTAATAGAAGCATGCAAAACCTTCTGGTAAATACTATTAAATATAGCTCGACTTGGCACAAAGCATCTTATCAAGTGAGTGCCATAAAACGTTTTTCATGTGGTATAATAATAAAATAATCGTGGACTACTTTATTTGGGTTCCCACATATTATAACGCAGTTTTATACAATGTACATCAAGTGTCTGAAAAATTGCATTACACCGTTTGACTATTAATTTTGTAAAATACATTTTCATGTTTTTTAGTAGTATTATTTCAATTGAATATTATATTTAACATTTAGTAAGGAAAGGTAGATGTGCTACTAAAGAGATCAAAAATGAAAGGGATACGTATAATTAAAAGCTATCAGTGTTATCAGCAATTCATTTGTACAGTTAAGTTAGAATAATACTTTGTAATCATACACAGAAAACAATTGACCGATCGCTGGGCTTTGTTTGACAGCTTTATCGGACAAATGAGATCCCTCATACCCGGTACAAAATATGATCTCGAAATAGATGAATAAACGAATGCATTTAACACACACGTTCAGAATAAATAGCAGCAAATATTATATTAGTGCTATTAAATTACATCATAGCTTAACTCGAACATTGGGTTCCCAAATATGCAGTGAGCCAGCCACATGCTGTTTATCAGTTTCTTGTATTGTGCTTATCACACATTAAACTATTTATATTGTTGAACATCATAGATCAAATTATTTACAGCGCAAAAAGCTATTTCTGGTGCGAGACTCCTAAAATGGGTTTCCGATTTGAACTATTTTTAGATATTTAAAACTTTCCAATTTCTATCAGTGTTTTAAAATGCAAGCCTACTGCAGTACTGGTAACATAAAAGCGTTTTCGAAGTAGACGAGAAGTGATAAGCTATTCGTACAAAAAAGGGCAGGTAAATACGTTTCATTGCAATGATTTAAACATATTCGTAAATATCGTTCATTTCAATGATCATCATAGATTGAACGCATTAACATAACCACTTCAACATATAACACTATAACACTTTCTTAAGTTCATGTTTATATACTCGTCTATACTTTAAACGACGGTAAAAACGAGCTTCTTAAATTTTAATGAAAATTTACCAATTTCATATGTCTTCTGTAAAACTGTCCACTGTTCAGGAATCACATTATACATAATACTTTGTTATCTTTTTAGATTTAAAAATATTGTACCGTCATACCGATCGACAAAGTGCAAATAGAATAATAAATACAAAGAAGATTCTTCGGTCAAGACGCGCCGATGGTCACGCTGTTCATGGTGACGGCACGTATCTTACGTCAATCGGACCTGATGCGTCACCAGAGGAAGTGGCGAAAAACAATTATGATGGATCGGGATTCGATAATAAAAAGAAGCTTACTTAAACTGCAGTGATTTTTTAAGTGGAAGTGAAAGCAACTAGATGTCCAGATGAACGAGATATTTATAAAACGGCTGGAGATATCCCTTTGTCCCAATGTTTAAAAGTCTATGTTCGAGACTACATCTGGATTCAGAGTACTACGTCCGCGTAATCGCTGATCGGTTGATGTTTCTGTACGTTATTGATTGAAGAGCAGATTGATTGAAATAATTAACTGAATTTGGTTAATTTATGACACAATACGTATTGTAAATTCACGTATATACTTTACTTAATACAGATAAAAAACGACAGAGAAAATGTTAGATTCGAGTATGATTTAACACGACGATTCTTAATTGACCATGGTGGCACGAGAACTACAGAGAAGTTGGAAATCTATTTTGTTTGAATTCTGCTAAATGCTTGCAATTTTTCAAACATATATCGACCTTTTCTGAAATGTTTGTTAACGAGAGCTCATTTGTATTTTTGTTTTATTTCAATTAACTAGTTAACGTAGATTTATTTTGTTTGTTTATGTATTGATTTATGTATTAATTAATGCATTCATTAATGTTGTAACTGATATGTCAAATTGATCAAATTGACTTATGAACACGAATATGATAAATGATCAACTGCGTTGTCTATTACTTATTTTGTATAATTATTTGTGAGTGTATTTCGAGGTGTGTGAGGTCCTTCCACGCCTGAGGCTGCATAATGTGAGAGTGTGATTACATGCACTCTAGTTTGTCGTTTTACGAAATTGACAATTACAGGCCGATTTAAGAAAGATTAATATTGTTATTGCTCTTTGCGTTCTCCGCATCTTTTTACAATTTTTGGCAGCTGAACAACATAAATTGGGCAAACTTCGATACATATTTCATATTAACTTAAAATACCTCATCTGGGTTCCCAACAGATGCATCGTGTTATCGCACAGGCTATCTTTTTCTATTTTTGTCACAATGTCACAAAATTTCGCAATGCACATCATGTTTAATTTAGTTTTAGTTTATTTTTATACGATATAAACTTTCCAGATTTTATTAGGTTAACAGTACGGTTTGCTTTTATAGATTGGTAATATTCGAGCGTATCCGAAGTAGACAGGAAAAGGCGTTTGTCTGGTAAATACTTTTATTTAACGATGTTTTATACATACTCGTAAATATAGTTTATTTCAATAATCACCCGGATATTTACATATGTGCGTGTCGTTGACAATATGGACACACATTTCTTTCGGAATAACGGAATAAGTGTTTTCAGTTTCATCGATTTGGATTATATAGAATGTTAGGTATAAGAATTATGTATGTGCGTACATGCGGCTTAATCGGGCACATTTCAACTTGTATTACGCATTATTCCTAAGATGCATTAAGATGATCTTAAATTTGTACCATAGGGTGCTAGGTTCTGAAATCTTGTCAACAAGAAGCAATTTATCTAAAACTTGCTTTGAGTCAAAATGTTGAAAGGTTAAAGTTTATTTAACTTGTGTGGTTGGAGATTATTTCTGTGCTAATTGTAAGTTTTGGTATGCCTAACAAAAAGTTTAATCTCCAAATGCTATGCATTTACCGTTCAAAGGCGGTGACCCAAACTTAAATCCTTTTTTAATGTTAAATGTCGCATTATATAGATTATTCTGTTCTATTTTTTATTATAGATAATTGGTCATTTTCGTAAAATAAAAGACTAACGGTCAAAACATTTCTGTTATTTAAATATTTTCAGGTCAATCATTTAGAACATTGCATTGAATTTCATTAAACAGCCAACACAAACGAGGTCGTAAATAATTCAGATCTAAAAGGATTAACTTGTAACGGCATTGTGTACATTCTAAAACAACCGCTTAGAAGTTAATACAATAAAAAACCATACTACACATAACACAGTATACGTATTTGCAAATTTTATATTAAGTCCAAACCCACACGACCTTCATACTATTATTAACTCTTTAATTATTTGTGGACTGATTTATATTTTTCCCTTTTTAATGTCTTACACGTGGATATTATTATTTTGTTACAGAGTTTCATTTGAGAAACACTACGTGCCATTTACTTTCCTGGGTGTTGAAGTTCCCCTATAGAGAAAAGGGACAAAACGAAGATTCTTCCAAAAATGAGTGGTAATACATGTTTTTAACTTTGAGCTTACGAAATACTGCTGCAGCTGCTACTACTAAATGAATGAAATATTGAATGGATATTTAAAACAAATTTAAATACATCTTCATATCAATTCCAGGAACGTATTTTTACCACCACACGAGTTATGACGGAGCTCTGAAAATACTTGAATCCGGTTACATCAAACGATCGACCAACCAGAACAACGATGCACGTTATGGACACGGGGTTTATTTAACTGAACTAGGCCCTGAATATTCACCAAGTGAAGTTGTCCAAAACAATTATGGAGATTTGTTTGAGCACATGCTTGACAAAACTGCCGTTGTAATAGAAGTTGTTTTATTGGACGGACAATTTACTGACTGTTCAGATGAGAATCGTTCTGTTATTTTATGCCCTTCAGAAATTGGAGTGTCGATGATTAGCAGCGTTTTCATACGAAATGAAATGGGGGATGCAATAGATTCCGTAATGTGTGATGAAACATATGAGCTACTTTATCGTTTAAGTACAGAATGTGATTCTGAATTTTTTTCGTCATGGCTATAACAAATCATTTATGCATTACCTTGATATTGTATTTTGTACTGATATTTTGATTTTATTATTATCGTACATGTGAATTAGTTTAACATTAATTATTTGATTGATTAGACGTTGTTGTACTGAACTGTAAATTCTTTGATCCATTTGACTCGCACATGCTAATAAAAGATTATTAATGATCACAACTTTCATACTTACTCTACATTTTTAACAGTGTCTACCCCTCCAAACAACACCATTGAGATATGTGTCTGTTTAATAAGCCGAGGAGCAACATATTAACAATTGAGTTTATAATACAATATGAGCAAACAATACACCAGTATACCGACTGTTATTCACTTTTGGCGTACACAAGTTGTTTCTTTCCATTAACCTACCCGACTCTAACTTTTTGGTAACGAACATTAACTTTTAATTTGGTATTCAAATTTCTTTTTGCAATTATTGATCATATTCTTTAAATGTTAGATATAAAAACATTGCTGAACAGAGATTGGGGCAATCTATGCCATTACATATTCATTATTATAGTGGGGAATAAATAATGCATTATAAAAAGTTAACAACAAAAGTTAGGCCCACCTACTCATCCTATTTTTGCAGATGAAAGTGAAAATGTAACAGGCCAAGCCTTACTTTTTTTTAGCCATGTTACATCTGGGATTTAATAAAACAGAGGTAATTATTCACCATGACATGTTATTTATTCAATAATCATTTCTATTTGGATTTACACTTAACTGTTTAATATAGTTATCTAGCCGATCAATTAGAAAGAAAAGGAAATGACGTTTTGCTCGGTAAATTAGGTAAGAAACCACTGGTGTTCTTGAGCCAAACACAAGCCAGTTTTCAGCCTACCCAGTGGCTTTTATACACTTTTAAACAATGGATCCCATGAAAATTGTACGTATTAAAAGTAAAATAGAGGAAATACGTTAACTTTATTCTCTAAAAGTAAAACACATGATAACAATGTTACACCATAATCTTAACACCAAAATTAATAAATGTATGGGCCTCAAAATGGTGACCAGTAAACATCATGAAGTCCATGAGGCACAAATGCACAGTTGTTCAATGAATAACAAAATAGACTGGTACCAAAGATAGAAAGGCTTCAAATACAAGTAAGATTGGACCCCAGATAAGTATTAATGAAAAAACATTCCTACTACATAAATAAACCACAACCGTTTTCTTCTTTACTTCGTTGCATATACGAATTGTGTTACCATTTTGGTGTATGATAGAATAGAGCAAAATAAAATCACTTTAATTTGGTGTGTATATACAATCACAAACTCACACGAACACATATCATGAATAAGAATAGAGTTTCTACATAAATGTTGTGAAATATATCGTCGCATTGTAGGACGCAGTCAAGCATGTGACAATCTGGCGAACGTTGGGTTTCCAAAATTAGCTCAGAATAGCATTACTATATTAATTGATAACTTCTGAAATGTCATGCAATAATTTCTTAAAATAAGATAAAAAAAAATAATATATGCAACATCTCATTTTTGGTTTTGTGAACAATGTGTCATAACTTGAACAAATATTAACAAAGTGAAACTCCAGTTGCTTTCGCGGCAGATCATTCTTATCATCGCTTAAAGGTTCTTTATCTGAAGCAAGTGACCAATTGCAATACACAGGACACTTGTCGTCAGTTGTTGTACATTTAAAAACCCACATTTAAAAATTTAAACATTTAAACAAAATATATGTCTATAAATGATATGGTTAATTAATTTCCATCAAACTGTTGGTTCTGGCGAATGTCGATTAAAATTAACAAACCTATATATGACTGTATTTTAGAAAACGATACACTCGTAGTACGTCGCATTATTACAAGTATTATTTTTTCTTCTGTTTTTGTTGCAAATTAAAGGAAATGGTTAATAATGCAATCGTTAAACATAATTTATTTGGGTTCCCAAAAGTGACATCAGTCATCTATATGTCAGATATCTATTTCACTGTTCATGGTTTTCCGAAAAAAAGAAACAAATAAACAATCATCGCCATCTTTTCAGAAAACTATCGTCCGACGGTCGATATCAAGTTTAAATATATTACGAACATATTTTCAAATATATGATTACGTTGCACATGTGCAAAAAGCAATTAAGTTAGAGTGAAGATAGCGATTCGAAACCGTAAATGCATACATGAATGCTCAGTTAAGCAAATTGCGTGGTAATAGGCGTTGTGTTGCAGATAGCTTTCGTTTCTTTGTACACTAATTGCACATGCACAGTGAGTCTAGAAGATACGCCGGAAGATTAAATACATTTATGATCCATGATGAAAATGTCATAATGTTTTTATTGGTACAATACGACCGCCACGATTATAATTAAGATATTTTCACGGTCATGTGGTCATTCCGTCGCCTCTAATTATCTTTGTTAAGTTTCTAGCTACATGTAGCTATATTAACACTAGTATCATTTAAGTTGAATATTGCGTTAAACATTTATTTTTTTACAATTCAGACCCTAGCCAGCAATACACTGTTTTGGAAGATTTAGAAAATTTATGTTACACGAATACTGTAACGTCAAATGTAACTAGATAACGGAGATATCAAACAATGTTTTTAGATCAATTGTCAAAAGAATTATATTGTACCACTCACACCTCATTTTGAGATATATTATACCATGGTAACCCAATGAAATGCGTTTGTAAGAGACAATTTGTATTTAAAATTATAAAAAGGGAATTTTTGAATAGATTTAGAAGAGGACAACTAGATGATGTTACACGCCAAACATTAAAACCCTGACTCAGTGTTGTCAGAGTAGACGATTTTTGAAGTTTTTATTTTTGAAAGCATTTGTTTGCTCCAATGACCTACATATGTAACGGATCGGAACGAATCGTACAACTTTGATCAGTGTCACCAAAGGATCATTACTGTAAAGTGTCGTAAACAATTTCCAACGGTTCAGGAGAAGAAGTTGTCAGAATAAAAATGCCGACACACGCACGCACGGACTGACGGACGACGGACTTGATCACGGTATCTCAAAAGCTCCCCATTAGATATGTGCTTAGGTGGACTATGAATAACGTACGGTTTGACGAATTTTGTTTCAGTTGAAGACACAAACTATCATCACACCGATAGGGAAAGCATGGCAAAATATTGAAGACGGGTCGTATTAAACAGTCCACTGACACCCAGAATGATGCAGTGTGAGGTCCGGGCACTTATTTGACAAAGGTTGGTCCTTATGTGTCAAAGGAGAAAGTTGCCAGAAACAGCTATGATGGTCAACAGGCGTTTTGGGAAAGCAAACTGGGCAAAACAGACGTGGTTCTGGAAATCGAAAAAACTGCAAAGAAGTATCATGGCAACCGAGATGTCTACAAACACGACGGTGATTTAGCGCGGAAAGATATCAAGAAAATGTACATCCGTGATGAGAAAGCCACAAATGTTGTTTTAATATTCAAACCTTAAAATCAATATTGCTGCATGCTGGGTTTATATACGGACTTAAACGATACAGCGAGGTTAATAATACAACTGAACATTTACATTATTAATAATGAGTGTTTTTATTTGTTAACAAAAGCAAAAACATACTTGCGCCGTATAAAATATATCATAAGACTTGATCTGACAAAAAACTGTTTTCAAACTCCTTTTGGTCCACTCAGAAAATGATACGACCACTTTGTTGCTTCAGTATATTTATTTTGTATTGACAATTTTCTTTGTATTATGTATGGTACGAATAAAGTTTCAAACCAGAAGCATGCAATTATCAATTACATTAATTAACCGTGCACGAGTTTTGTTTTTGAAATTAAACTTATTTAGAGATTCATATAAAGAAACTAAAGTATAAACAAGAGTAATGTGTGCTTTAAAGACAAGTGTCTGTTTGTTTTAGGTAATACCAAATCGGCTTACAAGTAACACGGCACCTGTATATGCAAAATGACTGAATATTTAAAGAAAGTACGTGCAAACAAAAACATGTCCGGTTTTGGAATTTATTTCTTATATAGTATTTAATTTCAATTAATCGTTCTCTCTCAGTTTTGTAAGTAAATAATAACGGTATGGAAGTTGTGCGACTAAAGATCATAAATATAAAGATGTCCTAAAGTATAAGTTTAATTGTAGTTAGAACACACATATTTCAAGTTTGTATTCTCATGCAAGACAAACACAAAAAAACAAAGACAGACAATTCACCGCCATACATTTTTAGATTGTTTGAACTGTCTGTGTCTTATCAGTCTATAAACACAGTTTTAGCTTCTATATTTAATTAAAAAGATTGTCAGACGAGAAAGTAAAATGCGTATGCAAAGACATGTCTTAGTATAGACCGTTATGATGAATACATTAATGTTCGTACTGGAAATGGTTTGAACAGATAAAAGCATGTAAGTTTGTATTTAAAAATAAACAAACACATGTGACATGCTCAAAAAAGATATAACCTTCAATAATTTCCCTGCTATTGGTGGCTAAACTCGACTAATATAATACTTTGGACCGCATTGTTTTCTGTTAAACATGTGAGCTGTCTGTAATTGACTTCATGTGGCAGTACTCATTGTTGGTGTGATGAAGTGGTTTATTTTTTAAAGTTAAGTGATGTTGAGAACTGTAGTTATGGTGTCGTTATTTTTTTATGTTGATGATGTTGTTACTGTTGTTGATGCTTCTTCTCTTGCTGCTTCTGATGGTGAAGGTGACGGTGATGATGATGATGATGATGACGAAGATGATGATGATGATGAAACCCACATCAGCCCTTTTCTTTGCCAATGACATTTGAAACACTTATGTTCCAATGCGTTATAAAACAGATAATGAGCATTTGACATTTGACATGCTATTGTTCTCTGATGAATTTTCAAAAATGTTTTATTTTCCTGTTTCAACAGGAAATTGGCAAATTGCAAGATGTTACTTTTTACACAAATCATTTCTAATGGATGGCTGTTAATTTCCTTGAATTTTGATTGGGAGGTTTGTTATTTTTATTGGAAAATCCCATGTTTAGGAAATCTAAATTTGTCCATTTGTTTATCCATTTGTATGTTTTATATGAGAATGCTTCGAAATCAGATGCATTTATTGTGCATATTCATCTGTGTGAAATCTTTAAAAAAAATATCAAGTGTTAAGCTAAATTGAGGCAATTATGATTTTAATGTATTTAAACCATTTTATTCTAAAATGATAAGGACACGTAATGACTTTCTGTTAGCACAAAAGTAATAGCATATTAATTGTCACACTATTTCTTAAATGTTGTTTTGAAAGCCATGTCCCCCTGATTTGAATTTATAAGATGCTGCCCCTTGATTTTAAGTGTTTCTGTAAATTTGAATTTGGTGCACACACCTTAGGCTAGCATTATAGTAAGATAACCCAAATGTAACGATTGGTGTGTGTGTGGGGGGATTTACCTTATATAGCTATTGTGAAACCTTACTAACACTCCAGAAGTCGCTTTTTCCAATTGTCATGAAACTTCCTCAGAACATTAATTGTTTTATTCTAATGGTATCTTGGCCCAGTTAAAAAATGAATCTGGTCAGTCGATTAACATTACCGCAAAGGGGTGGGCAGTTTGTCATATATTGCTCTATGATAAACCTTGTTAACTCTCTAGAAGTCACATGTTTTGTCCAATCATCATGAAACTTATGCAGAACATTTATTAAAATGATATCTTGGCACTGTTTACCAAATTAACAGAACGTTTCTCGTTGTAACAAACCAGTATTTGCACGTATTATGTATGTATGCAAGTTTGTTTGTTGAAAAACATGGCCACCAGAGTAGGCTGGAAAGTTTATTTTTATGGCAATGGCAACCCATGAGAAAGAAAAAATAGTCTTACAACAAATGAGGTTCTGTTAATTTTGAAATTTACAGGACCTCACCATATGTTGACCTTGTTCCTCTTTTAACAAACAAGAGAAAACAAATTTTATTGTGTTTATTTCTATCATGATGACATTTACAATGATACCCAATTGTAACGTAACAAATATTTGGGAAACATTGTATTGATAAAACAATTGAATTTTTGAAAATTATTTATACATCTTTTATCTTAACAGCCATTATTATAGTAATGGGATACTCGAATTTGGAAATAATTAATAGCAGTTTGAGTATGAAGAATATAATTGTATAAATGAAATAAGAGAATTTTGATTAGAATATTTTGTAAAACAACAAACGAAAGCGCAATTATGTATACCTTAGAAAACCCAAATATGCATGAACATATGTTATTAGGCAAACATTTGACAATTTGAAACCGCAAAAATAATCGTTAAATTGCAGTTAAATTGGAGCTGTCAATAACTGCAAATCAACGATTCAAAGAATCAAAGGACTGAGCGGTCTTCATAACAAAATGACCTTGTACATGCCGTTTCAAGGCCATTCTGACTTTGAATGTATACATTGATAACATAAATATTTATCCTTCTCGCTATATTCAGTCAGTATATATTTATTATAAACGTATATTATTGTAACAGTAAATAAAAGTTATGTTTTATTACGTCAATGGCAGCCATCTTTAAATCGATTACAGCAGAAACGTGGCATGATGCTAGCCAGACAAGCACCTTGGTAATTTTGTATGTCTACGAACCCACAAACTCAATTCCACTGAGAAACTCTCCAAACAACATTTTGCATACAGGTCCACTGACCAAGTACTAAATTGATACAGACGAAATTATTTTAAGACGCTTGACATTTTGTGTTTTATTTGATTTCAAATGCTTTTAAAAAAAATCAGGTTCCAAAGTATTGGGTCTGAAAAGTACGTTTCATATCAATTGATAACAGCTGCAGATGTAAAACATAATTTTTTTGTCCTAAATTAAATTTAAAATAGTTGTTAGATTATGCTTGGGTTGATAAACGTGTTAACATTANAATTTTGAAATTTACAGGACCTCACCATATGTTGACCTTGTTTCTCTTTTAACAAACAAGAGAAAACAAATTTTATTGAGTTTATTTCTATCATGATGACATTTACAATGATACCCAATTGTAACGTAACAAATATTTGGGGGATCATTGTATTGATAAAACAATTGAATTTTTGAAAATTATTTATACATCTTTTATCTTAACAGCCATAATTATAGTAATGGGATACTTGAATTTGGAAATTATTAATAGCAGTTTGAGTATGAAGAATATAATTGTATAAATAAAATAAGAGAATTTTGATAAGAATATTTTGTAAAACAACAAACGAAAGCGCAATTATGTATACCTTAGAAAACCCAAATATGCATGAACATATGTTATAAGGCAAACATTTGACAATTTGAAACCGCAAAAATAATCGTTAAATTGTAGTTAAATTGGAGCTGTCAATAACTGCAAATCAACGATTCAAAGAATCAAAGGACTGAGCGGTCTTAATGACAAAATGACCTTGTACATGCCGTTTCAAGGCCATTCTGACTTTGAAGAGATACATTGATAACATAAATATTTATCCTTCTCGCTATATTCAGTCAGTATATATTTATTATAAACGTATATTATTGTTACAGTAAATAAAAGTTATGTTTTATTACGTCAATGGCAGCCATCTTTAAATCGATTACAGCAGAAACGTGGCATGATGCTAGCCAGACAAGCACCTTGGTAATTTTGCATGTCTACGAACCCACAAACTCAATTCCACGGAGAAACTCCACAAACAACATTTTGCATACAGGTCCACTGACCAAGTACAGGACTAAATGTGATACAGACAAAATCATTTTAAGACGCTTGACATTTTGTGTTTTATTTGAGTTTAAATGCTTTTTAAAAAAATCGGGTTCCAAAGTATTGGGTCTGAAAAGTACGTTTCATATCAATTATAACAGCTGCAAATGTAAAACATTAATTTGTCCTAAATTAATTTTAAAAAAAGTTGTTAGATTATGCTTGGGTTGATAAACGTGTTGACATTAATTGATCGTTTATTTTATGGCAAATGTTTTCATTGTATGTCGTAAATAGTATTATATTTAAAGTGCATGCCTTTTCTTTCTTTTAACACATTCAAAAAATCAAAACTACCAAAAGATCATCCCTTGGACTTCGAAAAATTGTATTTAATATTTCAAGCATAATGTTTTTCCTCTGAAAGATTTGTTTTTCAAATGTATTCTTTCAGGATTTTCCTGTTGTCATTTATCTTTATTTCGTTCATGTTATAATCGAGATCACGTGCGTCAAAAAACAATGTAATCAGGTCAAATAATAGAAAAACCTTGTTACCAATCTGGAAGCCGTGGTATATATTAAATCATGTATACGATTGACACAAGTTTCGTTGTGAATTGACAGGTAATTTCTTAATATAATTTGAACTGACCGGCGACAGGGAGGACACACGGAAGGACAAAGGGGAAAATGCAAACCTCCCTCTCTTAAAGTGGAGGCATAAAACCGGAAATACACTAACACACATTTTTAAGTAATGTATTGGGTGAAATCGTATGAACAGCTCCATGTATTAAACATTTCTTGCTCTATTTGGCATTTATTTATCAATACATAAAATTGTAACTAAATTTTATAAACACAGGTTTTATTACCACCCCTTTTTTGTGATGAATTCTAAACAAAATTGTAATATATGAGTTTGCTTATCACAGTATTATTCATCAAAGTACCAGTCATTTGCATGGTAATAGTGAAGGTCTTAAAACCAACTAACAATTTAGTTGTTCAATTG
Organism: Dreissena rostriformis; assembly: GCA_007657795.1. Lineage (NCBI taxonomy): Eukaryota > Metazoa > Mollusca > Bivalvia > Myida > Dreissenidae > Dreissena > Dreissena rostriformis. Next base: position 58,340 of record VMBQ01005038.1, on the reverse strand, counting down.
CATTTTTGGGACAAATGTTTAATTACTATTGTATTCACTAGGTCATTTGTTTATTTAAGTGTGTGAAGGAATTTAATGTACAACAACAAGTATATGAGTAGTTTTGTTTTTGAGCTATATTAATGTTTTCATTAAAAAATATAGTTTTATTGCTTCAAATCATGTTTATTTTGCTAATTAAACCTGTATGTTTTCAATGTTAAAGCCCTATTAACACTCAAAATCAGCGAATATTTGGTACAATATTTAATAGATTTAACAAGATACAAAATGCTCTTTTTTATTGTTTGTGGTACAATATATTCAACACATGTTCATGTACCATGTTAGTGATCGTGTGTAGTATGTATACATATCGTTGTGGGAAATTGAAATAGAATATATTGTACCGAGAAAAATAAAAAAGAGCATTTTTACCTTGTTAAATCTATATTACCAGACCACATCTATCGTTGAAATATTAGCTATTGCTTTATAGAACACTGATTTTGTATAGGTTGACCTAATGTTACGAAATATGTGTTGATTTTGATTGTTAATGGGGCTTTAACATATATACCTCAAATGTGCTACTTCATCTGATCAAAGGCCTGACTAGACTCACACATTTACTTTAAAGCAATTGTAAATAAACCGTTAGACGCAGAGACGCGGAGGGATCTGTGTTTGTCTACTTGTTAATTGCACGGAAGTTATTTGGATGACGCATGCATTTCATTGCCTGCTCGAACTATTTTAGAAAATCCCCCTTCATTTCCCAACACCGCTTTCGTTTAAATAGACGGCAAATCCTTACACTTTCGTCTCTAGAGGTAAATGTTTGAGCATATAAATACTATTTATCTGTAAGATAAGGTTGGTTCATTGGAACGGCTATTATTATTGATGACATAAGTAATTATCGCAAATATAAATACTACAGTTTATTCATGTTGCTTACATTACTTGTAAATTAATGCGGTTTTCAGTTGTCGAATGCAAAACAGTAGCAAGAACTTGAATCATTATATACAACACGAAAGGAAATTTAAAGTTTATGAACTATAAAAACACACATTCACTTTTATTATTTGATTTACTTTACGGCTTAGGTGATTACGAAGCTAATTGGAAAACAACAATGGCTCACGCTGCCCAACATACCGGAATACTTCAAAAGAAAGGTATACACACACATTATTAGTCGTAGAATGCATAACAGTAGCAACAACTTGAATCATTATATAAAACACGAAATGAAATTTAAAGTTAATGAACAATAAAAACATCCATTAACTTTTTATTATTTGATTTATTTTACGGCTAAGGTGATACCAAAGCTGCCCAACCGACCGGAACAGGTCAAAAGAAAGGTGTAAACACACATTAACGAGTAACGTCATGCAAAAATGCCTCTTATGCCATGTGCGGCCAGCGCAGTCGTGTCAGTAGCTACACTGATAGATAGAAAGTCACGCAGGGTTTCGTGGTCTAATAAGGGGACAGGGTAGCTTCTGACCAGACTGCGCAGATGCGCAGGCTGCGCTGGAGCTACTCTAGCCGCATACGGCATAAGACCCATTTTTGCTTGAAACAGGTCATATCTTATAAATGTAATTAATACAATTTATGTTTGACAAAAAATATTGTATTTGTGTACATATATTAAATATGTTTTGTTTTAATAACATTACGTGTTTATATAGTTAATGTAATATACTTAAAAATTGCATTGTAGGTGAAAGTACTTACTATCACCACAACGATAGGGCCAGCGCGGAAAAAATATTGTCGTCCGGTCGTATTCAACAATCCACTGATACCAAAAACTGATGCCGTGCATGGTAAAGGCCATACTTGACCAAGCTTGGCCCAAAAGAACCAAAAGCGAAAATTGCTCAAAACAACTATGATGGTAAACAGCCGTATTGGGAAAGCAAATTGGGAAAGACCGATGTTGTACTAGAGGTGAAGACAACTGCAGTGAAATGTCCTGGGGACCGAGACGTCTACATACATCCCGGCGATATTCCCAAGAAAGATATACAGAAAGTGTATGTCCGTGATGATAAGGGGGGTTTGAAGGTATACACTCCGAAATGACATTTTTTTTCTAACCATAAATATACACTACCATGATTTCTACTGCCTTGTACCACAACTTTACAAAACATATTATAAACCAAAGATTTTGAACAAGATGCTTCTTTACGTATATATATTTTTAAAAGTTTTATATATTTTTAAAAGTTTTATATATTCTTCTGGTAAAGCCTCATAAATAAAACAACTGGCTGGAAATGCGATTTGTTACGACCTATAGTATATTTTACAATAGTTATGAAAACTTTGCGCGAAAAGTAAGAAATCTGTCTCAACGAGTATACTTATTACTTCTAAGTTAGCAGTTTCTTTATTAATCATACATATGATGTGTAATAAAATCAACTTGTAATAAACGAGTAAAATGTTTTGGATTAAATGTGGATACAAAAGTAAAAATAATTGTTGACACTACGGAAGTATATTGTTGTACAAACAGTAACCGTATTTAATAGGCGTCCATGCCTATGAATCATGTTATATCAATTTTCATCAAAATGAATGTTGTTTCGAAACTCGAATTAAAACAACTGAATATGACTTAATATACATGATTAAAACGATAATCTCGTTGAACGTCACATTATCATCGCGTATATATTAATTATGTTCTCAGATGGCAAGCAAATTGAACATTGCCAAATAGTGATACGTAAAAAGGTTTGGGTTCCCAAAAGATACAGACATCCAGATGTCGTTTATCTATTTTCGGCTCGTCGTTTAAAAAAAAAGACGCATGATTTTCCGAAAACAACAATTGCCTGATTTTCCGAAAACAACTGTCGCTTACTTTTCCGAAAATAAATGACAAAAATAAAAGTTTAAATATAGTTTAACATGTTTGCAAATAAAAAGTTATTATGCAAGTTTTCAAAAATCATGTTTTATATGCAATTATGTTGCACAGAGCTTGCATTTGGTTTGCAAACTTAATGCACATGCATATTAGATCTAGCTAAAAAATTATTTAAAAATGTCTGAGGGCAAAATACAATAATGACCATGATGAAAATGCCATAGTGTTTTGAAGTACACGTAATTGCAATACGAAAGCCACGATGATACTTTCAAGGTCATGTCTCAACTGCTCATACATACGTTTGTCAATATTATGTACTAACATAGTTGACAATACAACAAGATTGTATTTTGAATCTGAAATACATGATCGAAGAGTTAATAAGAGTAAATTACAATTAACAATTTTGAATAGTATAGCAAAATACGGATAAAGAATATGTTAAAATTCCTTTAATATATAAAATAGACTATGTTTTGAGTCACATCGTTCTTTTATTGCATACTTGTGTACACCCATGGAAAAGTCAATGCCATGTTCCAGTGACTTAATTAAATGCTTCAATTCTAAACACAACTGATGATCATGCCGCCGTCAACCGGAAGTAGCGTCCCATTAATCATTGACGCCCGGTCGCTCAGAAGGAACACTGCCGCCTAAACCACTTCATCCTCCTCTGGATACACAAAATAAATTACAGTGTGCAACAATTGCTAGTCCCACAATACAGCAGTAAAATACAGAGTGCAATCCTAGACAGCAACGGCTATAGACGATTATAACTGCATATTTTGAAAGCTTGACGATATCTGCGTATGAAGGAAAAAACATTTGGCTTTAATAGCTAAAATGTTGATTTGTTAACAATTTATATAGAGAAATATCTATGTAGTTATACACTTAACATTTATACTAACAGTTCCTGTTTAAAATATTGTGCTTCACTACGAGATTCATGACGTAAAACTGACCAGCTAGGCGACCAATTGGAATTTTCTTAATTGCATTGGCCTTCTTGACTGGATCGCTCCAACCTTATCGCCCCGGGGTAGTCAAGACGATGGTGAGATTGACACTATTCACTCGAATCTTAAATAAGGAACATATACCTCAATAGTAACAAAGGCCAGGGATATATACTATAGAATGATGCTTTCCCTAATGTTAACACATATTCGTTTCACATTCGTCATACATATACATATGTTACTTTCCATGTTAGTGCCTAACGAATGGGGATGACTTAAATAATAGAAGACTTTGAAAGATATTCCATCACACTCTGTATTACACACCTAAACATACTCGTACATAACTATATTTTATCAGAACTATGCCATTGCAGTCACCTTATGTGGCCCCAGCTCATACGCCAAGGTCATGGTCAGCATGTCCATGGCGGACTTGACGGTACAGTAGCACGTGTAGTTGGAGACCACTCGTTGCCCGGCAACGCTTTAAATATTCACAATCGCTCCACCCGTTCCCCTCGAAACCATGCCCTTGGCCAAGAACTTGAATTACACAAAATAAATTGTCTTTCAACACAATTATTCTGGTATGGCATCTTTTTTCGTTTTGAATTGTATTTGCACCTTGATGAAATTAGTATATATTTTTTCCAATATATTTGGCTTGCATGAGTGCATGTATAAATCAAATTATCACAGCCATAATGTCAACATAACTTTTTAAAAACAAAACAGATTACAGCAGAATAAAAACGCGAGGATTCACAATCACACTAGGAGAAGCAACTGTGGACATATATCTTGAAACATCTTCAGGAGTCGCATTCCCTTTTTGTACACGTTTGGAAAAAACTTTATAGATGTTCATAAGTATATGTTACATAAAAAAGTAAGTGTATGTTACATGAAAAAAAAAACACACACCAATTCCTTAATAGACGTGACTTGTCGCTTTAATACTATCAACAAGTGCCGAAAGTTTAATAAAACAGCAAACTTCAGTACAAGAAAGACCAATAAACAAACAAACATATCAAGTTAAATGTGATGGGAAATTCAATTACATTAGTTATGGACGTCAGTTTTACCAAGCGTTGCTAAAGGATAGTGTCAATGCAGTATGGTTTATGAATAAAAATGTTGATATGTTTTATAGGTGTACAAAGTGTAAAACGAACAAACAAACACAGTATCTGTGAAATATTAAATGCTGCTTTAAATTTGATGTCGAGCATACTGAAAAAAAAGAGATATTATTTAGTTATAATAGTATCCTATTAATCTTTCACATGTACCTTTTTATACAAACATGCGTGTCGGTCACACAATAAAACCAAACAGTAGCTTATACGTAAGATTGTATCAAAAGATAAATTCAGATTATTGGTAGATTCTTAAATTATTGATACATTACGGATTAACATATAAAATAGAATACATGATAGTTATATTCGTTCTCACAAAACGCAGGAACTGTGTGAGATACATAACAATAATAAAACAAAACAGTAGCTTATACGTGAGCTTGTATTAAACGATAAATGCAGAATATTTGGTAGATTATAAATTTTTGATACATTTCGGATAAATATATCAAATAGAATACGTGATATTAATGTTTGTTCTCACAAAATGCAGGAACTGTGTGAGATATATACCAATCTGATCATTTATCAAGTTGAAAATTCGTTCCAAACGAGACAGAAATTCCGTCGTTGTGATGCAACAGGGAATTGTGTTATCCATCAACATACGAAAGTCGACAGCTTTGGGACAGATTTATGATACGCTTTCAATATTTTTTTAACAAGATTTACTGTTGTGATTGTTAACATTAGGTTTTGTCTTAATTTACTACGAAATACAAAGACGTGTGTAACATAACATAACACAATAAAAAAGTCATCCCACGGTTGAAATTATATAAAAGCAAAGCGACAACAATAACGGGAATTCTGTATTGTAATTTTTAATCAAAATGCAACTAATTCCACCACCTATTAATGCAGTCTCGATAATATACTTTTAATGATAAATAGGACGACATCAACATTCTCACGAACTTATGTCATCTTTTTTACATTCAGTCGTCATCCGTCAGACGTTCGGCTGGATATTTAGTTTATGCTCAAAAGATGATGTAGATGTATGTTGTTCGTGACCATAGTGGAAACAAGTACATATCCACATTATACAAAAAAAACAAACAGAACGCACTTATCTGGCTCCTGTTTTGAGACATCCAGGAAACCGGTCCAGTTTGTGAGGCCCGCGTTGTTGACGAGAAGGTCGAGTTGGCCAAGATCTTGCACAATCTTCCTGGTAGCGTCCCAGTCTGAGATATCGACCACTCGTGTCTCGCTCGCAGGTACTTTAGAAATGCATATGCTATAAAGACCTTTGGTATACAATGAATATTGAAACGGAAAATGCGTAATGCGTAAAATGAATAATTACGTTTGACATTTTATTATGTGAATTTGAAGATATATGCAACTTATTAATAATAATATAACCATTTTATGGCAATAATACCAGCTTGTTTAGAGCAATATTACATGCTTCGTTATAATAATTTAAACTGACGCCTTTTTAAAAGTCAGCACAAAAGAATTTAGGAAGTACATAGTGCATATATGTATATTTGGTTAGAGGTGATTAACCGTAACCAAAACACTAAAATATGAACATGTCAATACATTCTATGGCATATGCTTTAGATAAAACCTACCTCTTGACGTAACTCATCCAAATCGGATTGAATTCTCGAGATTCCATAAACTTTCACACCAAAAGCCGCTAGTCTGACAGCAATAGCTCGGCCAATACCTTATAGAGAAGTAAGGCAATGGACAATGCTCGTGAATATATAACTTAATAACCAAATCAACAAACAACTAAATAGTTTTCGAAACGATATTCTTTGACCGTCTCAATTGCAAAAAAAAAAAAATATATACACTGACAAAATGCTGGTTTTCGACACTCTGTGACATATGCTAGCGGGATTCGAACTCAAAACAAAAAGGGCAATATTTCCAACTACGCTAACATGTTCAAAACTTTTATATAATTGTTTTTCGTATTTAGCTTTAAACGAACTGATTCCAATTATCAACTGTTTTGAATACATCATCAAACCGATCGATATGTCTATGTTGAATTATAAATTACCATATTGAGCTGTTGGGTTTTTCCAATCAATATTTGTTAACGATCAATATATGATACTGTTAAGCTCAGCCTTTATGACAGAGAAGGATTCTCTTAAACAAAGGTAAATGCGATTCTTTTTTTATGTTAATATTTTAATCTTCATTGTTTTTTTTTAATATATCTTAATAAATAAAATCACTATTTTGAATGATCCGGTTGTTTGCATAAACATGTTCGAAACAAAGAAAAGTAGAGCTCACATTAGGGATGAATAAGGGTTAATACTGTTTCAAATCTACATAGCATATGTTCATTTAAAGAACTACGCAATTAGAAGTTTAATAATAGCAGAAGATAAATTGAACAAGTATAAACTTCGTGTTTATTTTATTGTAGTTTAACAATATCGTGCAAATATGGGAAATTGTTGGTGTTCAACGACAGGTAAGACGGCGAATTTGGTTACACAATTTACAATGAACTTTAACTACAAATCCTGCAAAATTAAAGTATCTAGTACTGACAAAAATGGTAACTATGAATATTGAATTGTAGTTCCTATGTCTTCATTAATTGTTTATTATATATGTTTTCGTACATTATTACATATTCGTCTGGTCGAAGAACGTACACTGTACCACCACACTGACATAGAAAGTGTCAAGTTAATTCTTCAGTCAGGCAAAATTCTTAAATCCAATCCAAAAGTGGGCGATGCAGTTTTTGGCGAGGGAACTTATCTAACATCGATTGGACCGAATGCGTCAGAAGTGGCAGTTGCCGAAAACAACTATGATGGCTTGTGGAGCAGCAAAATGGACAAGACAAAAGTTATTCTGGAAATCCGAGCACGAGCCAAGAAATGTGATGACAAAAGAGATGTCTATTTATATCATGGGGATATTCCTACTTCAAAAATCAAGAAAGTCTACATTCGTGACAAAAATGCTGATGGTGGATTGATAGTGTACAAGCCAACTATGCTTCTTGCGAACAAAACAAATATCTAATGGTGATTGGGTACGAACTTCAAGCAGGATAAACAAATAAAGAAAGCAATAACAAGACAACGATATTCGACCCAATTCTGTTATGCGGCCGACAAATAATGAAAAAGCACACATGTGCAAGTGTGTCTTTGAAAATGTAACATTAATAAATCATCAGTTTCTTTTTGTAGAGAAAAGGGACATTTTTTTCAGATATTTTGTTAATGTATTTCCTATGTCACATTAAAAGATACAGCAAGATCATACTGTTATAGATTCATAATAAAGTAATGTATTGGTTCCCTAAAATATGTTGTATTTTACTCTTGAAGTAATCGTTTATTGACAAAGTCGTGCACATTCCAGCTTTACTTTAGATTTAATATGTTTGAGAACTTAAAATGCATACCTACATGTATATGTAACTTTAAGGTGTTTTAAGTTAAATATTTAATAAGTAATATATAATTCGTACAAAATGTGTTTCGAAATATAAAAGCTGTAATATACAAGATGCTTTTAATTGTTCCTGCATTTTTTTATCCGCACAATATGTCCATAAACAAACGAGAGGTCCAAAGGCCTTTTGCGTTGACCTGAGACCCAAAGGAACTTAACTGTTGTAACAATTCTAAGCTAGCAATATTCCACTGTATCCATAGAAGCACATACATATTATAATTATGCATATGGTGCATTTTACTCACAGCTTATGAATATTTTAAATGTTGCCATTTTTTGTGTTGTATTATGCATACACTACTCTTTCGATAAAAAAATCTTTATCAAGGATTATATTTAAATGAACAGGTGTCACTTGTTTTTAATGACATGAATTGACAAGAAACATACTGTAATACATTTTATTGAAAGCAAAACAAAGGTTATGTTGTTATTGTTCCTTTGAATCTGTTCTGTATGACCGACTTTTACATGTGCAATATTAGCATGTGTGTTTAAAGCCCCTGAAACGCTCAAAATCAACGAATATTTCGAATAAAGTTAATACATAAGCAATCAGTGTTCCTTATAGCAATAGCCAAAATTTCAACGCTAGATGTGGTTTGTTAACATTGATTTAACAAGTTATAAAATGCTCTTTTTACTTTTTTTAGGCACGATTGTCTCCATTTTAATTTCCAACAACGATATCTATTTATACGACACGCGAACATTAAATTAGTACATGAGCACGTGTTGAATATATTGTACCACAAAAAAACACACAAAAGTAGCATTTAGTTTCTTGTTAAATCTATTTTACCAGAGCACATCTAGCGTTGAAAGTTTGGCTATTGTTGTAAGGAACACTGATTGTTTATATTATAACTTTATTTTACGAAATGTTTTACGAAATATTCGTTGATTTTAAGCGTTACAGGGGCTACAAACACACATGATAATATAAGATCAAGATATATGTTTCACTTTTGCTCTACTTTGGAGACATATCGGATGTTTATTTTATAAACGGCTTTGTGCAATAAGAATGCTCGCTCGTTTGGAAAACTTAACTGGGTTTCCCAAATATAATATCAGCCGTTAAATATATATCGATGATATCAAACGTCTGAGCCTTGCCAAACATATCTGCAGGTATATCCAATGTCTTACATTGGCCTTTCTAATGCGGGGATCATAGATTTAGTCGTTATATGTTCATACTTGGTGTTCGTTTGGAAGAGTAGTGAATAGTAAAAATAATTCTTTTTCTGACAGAGTTTCTGGAGGTTACTTGTTTGCTATATTTACACTTGCTTCATTTGATTTAAATAATGTGCTTAACATTTAAAATTGATGTTTCAAACCCGAAACCCGTAATAGACTGTTTTGGGAGATTTAGAAACGTTAAATGCAACTAGAATACTTTGGTAACAAAATAAGTTTTTGAGACAGATTGTCAAACGTTTTTTTGTATTACCCAAAACATCCCCATTTAAATGTTTGTTATAACATGGTAACCCAATGGATCTGTTTTGCAAAAAACATTTTGCATTTATAAAAAAAACTACAAAAATTCGCATTAAAACGCAGTAAAGATCACAAAAACAACACACATATACACAGCAATTATTTGATGTTGATCACTGGCTCTTACTTTTGATCTGTGTCTAACATGCATGAAACACTGCGAACATAACACAATGTATGTAAATTGGATTCGTTCTGTCATATGATAAATTAATTTTTTCGCATGGAAACATAAAAACATGTACTCATTGGCATTAAAGTTTATAAAACCAAGTACTGAGCAAACGCATTATTGACGTTTGGTAGACAATTTGAGATCATGGCAAGTATCCAACCGAAGTGTCTTTATCTATTTACACAATTCAATAGAGAACTAAAGTCTATAGAAAGAGTCTGTACCATAGTCTCTATATTAAACAATAGCAGGTTAAAAGCATGACGTTCAAAATATACTTCGTAGAAGTCTGGGTATTATTGTGGAATATTTCCGCCACCTAATAGCTTATATAATTATGTTATTTATATATCAAACCAAACCATTCATTCGTACATATCTCGAGACAAGGAGGTGCGTTGTGCGGATTTAAAACACACTGAAATTATACTAGTCTTGGTGCGTGCATTGTTTTTTGTTTGAGTTATAAATATCGTCTTTAAATATACGAACGGAATAACGTGCATGTTTAAATAAAACATTATATCACTAATTGTATCCGTTAATGTTACAGTTGATTCTAAAATCATTCGCAACAAAGGATGGATGCCGCTTCAGGTAAGTAACCACTGTATAAGAAATCATTTTGGATTACGATTGACAATTCGTCTGAAGTATTTCTATGTAATGCAGGCCATTTTTCAGACTTCATTTTAAATTAGAAAACGCTAGGTCACCTAGCTAATGCACATTATTGATCGGCATGATTGTCTTTGTTTTTAAACAGGTCGTTTTATAGTAAACTTCACTGTATCTTTTCTCTTGTCTTCGTCTTTTGCCGAAAACACAAAGTTGGTGCGGTAACGCGTTCTTTGCTTATATTAAACACAACGTAATATGAAACATAAGCAATTTGAACAAATTGTATTGATGGTTTGACAAATTTTGTTTCAGTTAAGGACACATACTATCATCACACCGATAGGGAAAGCATGGCAAAAATATTGAAGACCGGTCATATAAAACAATCCACTGATACCCGAAATGATGGAGTGTTCGGTCCGGGCACTTATTTGACAAAGGTTGGTCCAAATGCGTCAAAGGAGGAAGTTGCCAGAAACAACTATGATGGTCAACAGGCGTTCTGGGAAAGCAAACTGGGAAAAACAGACGTGGTACTGGAAATCGAAACAACTGCAAAGAAGTATCGTGGCGACAGAGATGTCTACAAACACGACGGCGATATACCGCGGAATGATATCAAGAAAGTGTACATCCGTGATGAGAAAGCCGCAAATGGTCTTTTAATATTCAAACCTTAAAATCCACATTGTCGCATCCTGGGTTTATATAGAGACATATACAAAGCAGGATGGATAATAATAAAAATTAACATACATATGTTTAACGATAAGTGTTTTCATTTGTTAAAAAAAAAAATACATACTTGCGCCGTATAAAATATATTATTAGACTTTATCAAACAAAAACCATTTTCAAACTCCTATTGGTCCAATACGAAAACTATATGACCACTTTGTGGCTACAATATATTTATTTTAAATTGGTAATTTGCGTTGTTTTTCATGTATGGTACGAATTATGTTTAAAGTGCATTCCTTGTCTTTCTTTTAACACATTAAAACCACCAAAACTACCAGTAGATCGTCCTTTGGTCTTAGGAAAAAAAGTCTTTAATATGTCAAGCATATTTGTTTTTCTTTGAGATATTTTGTTTTCAAATGTATTCTTTCCGGATTTCTTTGTTGTATTTTATCATTATTTCGTACATGGTATAATCAAGGTTGTGTGCGTCCAAAAACAATGTCATCAGGTCAAAAAATAGAAAAACCTTATAACCACTCTGGAAGCTTTGGAAAAATATTAAATTATGTATACGGTTCACACACGTTNTAACCACGTTAAACGATGCAGATGGCATACACCTGGACCACGAACAAGCACTCCTGCAAAGCAGCATACCATTGCCCAGGCGAGTACAAGCACGTCTGTAGGTGAAGTACAGCAACAAACATGCAAGGATCTGATTCCGTCGAAACCTCTGTTGATGTGTGAAACGTGCGGCAAAAACTATTAAACTAAATATAGTCTAAATTTACACATTAAATCTAAACACAGTAACAGCTTCAAACACAAATGTTCTTTGTGTGAAAAGACCTTCAATCAAAGTGTGCAGTATAAGTTTCACTGCGCAACGCACCTGAAGGTATCGATAGACAAATGTGCTCATTGTAAATCATCATTCTCATCTCATGGATCATTGAGTCGTCATTTAAAGACATGCATAAAAAACAAGGACTCCTTTGAAAGGTTTAAATGTGATAAGTGTGATGCGACGTTTCCTCATAGGTATAGACTTCGATATCACCAGCGCGGAAAGCATAAGGAGAAGCGCTACACATGTGAGGGCTGCAGTAAGAAATTTGCCTGGAGATCCAGTCTTAAAGTTCACATTAAGCACTGTCCCTCGAACGTGGCTTAAATATTGTTTTGACATGTGGGTAACCTGTAGGTGTGATTGAGCATAACCTCTATACTTTTGTATGTGTTAAACATCAGGGAATGTCATCAGTTTAATCAATGTTATTTGCCATTATGTATAGTTTATTTTTATCTTCTAGTCATCAGACAATATATTACAAGAGTTATATGTCGTTAACAACCAATTGTTATTTATTTGTCTTTTTTTTGTTAGTTTTGTTTTGTTTTGGTCATGAAGTGATAGAGAACTCTATCTTGGGCCCCCACTTAAGAGCCCTTTCTGAATGGTTCTGCAATTTTCACTCGACCAACATGCGGAGAGAGTAGAAAATTGTCCAATTGTGATCCTTTTATTGAACTTTAGATTATTTAACCTGTTGAATAGTTAACATATTGAATTCATGTATGTGCATTTGTACGCCCCCTTCTTCATAGAAGAGGGGGTATATTGTTTTTGGCCTGTCTGTCTGGCATTGTGTGTGTCTGTCTTTCTGTGTGTCTGTCCTAAAACTTTAACCTAGGTTAAAGTTTGGTCATAACTTTTGCAATATTGAAGATAGCAACTTGATATTTGGCATGCATGTGCATATCATGGAACTGCACATTTTGAGTGGTGAAAGGTCAAGGTCAAGGCCATCCTTCAAGTTCAAACGTCAAACAACAAAATCCAAGGGAAGTAACAAGCTTTTAAGGGAGATAATTTTTATACCTGCCAAATGATAAATAGAAATTTTATTTCAAAGCGGCGTAGTAGGGGGCATTGTGTTTCTGACAAACACATCTCTTGTTATTCATTTTATTCATTATAAACATTTTTATTTTTATTCAACAGTACGATAAACCTACGAGCTGTTGATGATATTGTGATTATTGTCTGTGATCATTTTTGTGATTAAAGTATATCAACCAATTTTTGCCAATTGAAGTTTTATTGCTTTTTATATATTTATTTTTTTACATTCAACATAGTATTGTAATTAAATTATCTCCTTACATTTAATGAATAAATAATAAACTATTTTGGCCGACATGAAGGAAATATTTATTCTTGGCGCATTATCCTGGTGACTATTTGTGTCGCCCTTTGCAACCAAAATATATCTCAAATATGGGGAAATGTCACCGATAAATATAATCCCGTTCAGCCCCCCCTTCTTCTGCATTGTGGGTTATCAAACTCAAACTATTCGCCGTACACCATTTAATTTTATTGTGCTATACGCCGTACACATTAGGTGCTATTCGCCGTACACAACGAAGTTTATATTTTAGCCAAACATTTGCATACTAACTAGATTTTTGGACTGAAGCTTGCAAAAACCGATAGTTTGTTTAATTTTATTTGCATACCATTGAACAACTCGGCAAAATTAGTATACTTTCCTCGGACAAAAGGAAAAAAACATGTCCCAACGAACTTAACTTTCGGTACCAGGTAGCTGATGATTGATCTATTTCAACACTCGAATGTATTAATAAAGAACTCTTACTACTTACGATAGAAACTTGATATGTCCACTATTAATTTGTCACACAGTTTTTGGACAACGTTCGCGATAAAAATGGTACAACTTACTCTTTCCACGAGCACTACCTCTTGCGTGATGTTTACTTTCGCTTAGCTGGTATACTATTTCCGGTGGTGATGATAGACGGTGACATTCAAAAAATCAAAATTAACAAAAGATCTTCCCTTGGACTTCGGAAAATTGTCTTTAATATTTCAAGCATAACGTTTTTCCTCTGAGAGATTTGTTTTTCAAATGTATTCTTTCAGGATTTCCCTGTTGTCATTTATCTTTATTTCGTTCATGTTAAAATCGAGATCACGTGCGTCCAAAAACAATGTAATCAGGTCAAATAATAGAAAACCTTGTTACCAATCTGGAAGCCGTGGTATATATTAAATCATGTATACGATTTACACAAGTTTCGTTGTGAATCGATAGGCAATTTCTTAATATAATTTGAACCAACCGGCGAAAGGGAGGACACACGGAATGACAAATGGGAAAATGCCAACCTCCCTCTCTAAAAGTGGAGACATAAAACCGGAAATACACTAACTAACACACATTTTAAAGTAATGTATTGGGTGATATCGTATGAACAGCTCCACGCATTAAATATTTTTCGCTCTATTTGGCATTTATTTAACAATACATACAATTGTAACTAAATTTTATAAACACAGGTTTTATTACCACCCATGTGTTGTGATGAATTCTAAATAACATTGTGATATATGAGTATGCTATATCACTGTATTATTCATCAAAGTACCAGTCATTTGCATGGTAATGGTGAAGGTCTTAAAAGCAAATAACAATTTAATTGTTCAATCGCATTTTTGGGACAAATTTTTTAAAAACTATAGTATTAACTAGGTAATTTGTTTATTTAAGTGTGTGCAGGAATTTAATGTACAACAACAAGTATATGAGTAGTTTTGTTTTTTGAGCTATATCTGTTTTTTTATAAAAAAATATAGTTTTATTGCTTCAAATCATGTTTATTTTGCTAATAAAAACTGTATGTTTTCAATGTTAAAGCCCCATTAACACTCAAAATCAGCAAATATTTGGTACAATATTTAATAGATTTAACAAGATACAAAGTGCTTTTTTATTGTATGTGGTACAATATATTCAACACATATTCATGTACCATGTTAGTGTTCGTGTGTAGTATGTATAAATATCGTTGCGGGAAATTAAAATAGAATATATTGTACTAAGAAAAATAAAAACGAGCATTTTGTACCTTGTTAAATCTTTGTTACCAGACCACATATATCGTTGAAATATTAGCTATTGCTTTGAAGAACACTGATTTTTTATGGGTTGACTTAATGTTACGAAATATTTGTTGATTTTGATTATTAATAGGGCTTTAACATATATACCTCAAATGTGCTACTTCATCTGATCAAAGGCCTTACTAGACTCACACATTTACTTTAAATTAATTGTCAATAAACCGTTAGACGCAGAGACGCGGAGCGATCTGTGTTCGTCTACTTGTTAATTGCACGGAAGTTATTTGGATTGCATTTCATTGACTACTCGAACTATTTAAGAAAATCCCCCCTTCATTTCCCAACAACGCTTTCGGTTTAATAGACGGCGAATCCTTACACTTTCGTGTCTGGAGGTAAATGTTTGAGCATCTCTATATATATATATATATACTATTTATCTGTAAGATAAGGTTGGTTCATTGAAACGGCTATTATTATTAATGACATAAGTAATTATCGCAAATATAAATACTACAGTTTATTCATGTTGCTTACATTACTTGTGAATTAATGTGATTTTCAGATGTCGAATGCAAAACAGTAGCAACAACTTGAATCATTATATAAAACACGAAAGGAAATTTAAAGTTTATGAACTATAAAAACACACATTAACTTTTATTATTTCATTTACTTTACGGCTTAGGTGATTACAAAGCTTATTGGAAAACAACGATGGCTCACGCTACCCAATCGACCGGAATACCTCAAAAGAAAGGTAAAAGCACACATTATTAGAGTAACGTCATGCAAAAAATGCCTCTTATGACATGTGCGGCCAGCGCAGTCGTGACAGTAGCTACGCTTACCGCTAGAAGGTCACGCAAGGTTTTGTGGTCTAATAAGGGGATAGGGTAGCTTCTGACCAGACTGCGCAGATGCACAGGCTGCGCTGGAGCTACTCTAGCCGCATACGGCATAAGACCCATTTTTACTTGACGCGGGTCATATCTTATAAATGTAATTTATGAAATTTATATTTGACAAACAATATTGTATTTGTGTATATATATTTAATACGTTTTTTTTTATAGAATTACGTATTTATGTTACTCATGTAATATACCTTAAAACATGCATTTCAGGTGAAAGCACTTACTTTCACCACACTGATAGGGACAGCGCGAAAAAAATATTGGAATCCGGTCGAATTCAACAATCCACTGATACCAAAAATGATGCCGTGCATGGCAAAGGCACGTACTTGACCAAGCTTGGCCCAAAAGAACCAAAAGAGAAAATTGCTAAAAACAACTATGATGGTAAACAGCCTTATTGGGAAAGCAAATTGGGCAAGACAGATGTTGTTCTAGAGGTCAAGACAACTGCAGTGAAATGTCCAGGGGATCGAGATGTCTACATTCATCCCGGCGATATTCCCAAGAAAGATATACAGAAAGTGTATGTCCGTGATGATAAGGGGGGTTTGAAGGTATACACTCCGAAATGACATTGTTTTCATAAAAAAATATTGGACAGCATTTCTGACCATAAAGATACACTACCATGATTTCTTCTGCCTTGTTTCACAACTTTACAACACGTATTATTAACCAAAGAATTTTGAACAAGATGCTTTTTTTTAATGATATATATTGTTAAAAGTTGTATATATTTTTCTGGTAATGCATCATAAATAAAACAACTGGCTGGAAATTTGATTTGTAACGACCTATAGTATATTTTGCAATAGTTATGAAACTTTGCGCCAATTGTAAGAAATCTGTCTCAACGATTATACTTATTACTTCTTAGATAGCAGTTTCTTTATTAATCATACATATGATGTGTAATAAAATCAACTTATAATAAGCAAGCGAAATGTTTTTGATGAACTGTGGATACAAAAGACAAAATAATTGTTGACATTACGGAAGTATATTGTTGTACAAACAGTAACCGTATTTAAAAAGCGTCTATGCCTATGAATCATGTTCGTCAATTTTCATCAAAATGAATGTTGTTTCGAAACTCGATTTAATACAACTGCATATGACTTAATATACATGATTAAAACGATAATCTTGTTGTACGTCACATAATCATCGCGTATTTATTTATTTTGTTCTCAGATGGCAAGCAAATTGAACATTGCAAAATAGTGACACGTAATAAGTTTTTGGTTCCCAAAAGATACAGTCATCCAGATGTCGAGTAGTCAATGAACATTGCGAAATAGTGACACGTAATACGTTTTGGGTTCCCAAAAATTACAATCATCCAGATGTGGTTTATATATTTTCTTCTCGTCGTTTTCAATACAAAAACGACGCATTATTTTCCGAAAACAACTATCGCTTGATTTTCCGAAAACAACTATCGCTTACTTTTCCGAAAATAAATGACGAAAAAAAAGTTTTAATATAGTTTAACATGTTTGCAAACAAAATGTTATTATGCAAGTTTTCAAAAAGCATTATTTATATGAAATTATGTTGCACGGAGCTTGAATTTGGTTTGCAAACGTAATGCACATGCATATTGGATCTAGCTAAATAAATATTTACAAATGTCTGAGGGCAAAATACAATAATGATCCATGATGAAAATGCCACATGAAGTACAAGTATTTGCAATACGGCCGCCACGATAATACTGTCCAGGTCATGTCTCAACTACTCCTAAATACGGTTGTCAAAAGCATGTACTAACATAGTTGACAATACAACAGGGTTGTATTTTTAATCTGAAATACATCATCGAAGAGTTAACACGAGTAAATTACAATTAACAATTTAAAATATTATAGCAAAATACGGATGCATAATATGAAATTCCGTGAATATATTAAATTGACTCTTTTTCGACTCAAACCGTTTTTATTGCATACTTGTGTACACCCCCTGGACAGGTTTATGCCATGTTCCAGTGACTTAATAAAATGCTTCGACTCTAAACACAACTGATGATCATGCCGCCGTCAACCGGAAGTAGCGTCCCATTGATCATTGATGCCCGGTTGCTCAGAAGGAACACCGCCGCCTCAACCACGTCCTCCTCCTCTGGATACACAACACAAAATATTAAAATACAGCGTGCGACCATAGCTAGTCCCACAATACAGCAATAAAATACAGAGTGCAATCCTAGCGAGCAACAGCCATTGACGATTTTAACGGCATATTTTGAAATATTGACGGTATTTGCGTATAGACTAAAAAACGCAATTAGCTTTTACAGATTTAATGTAGATTTAAGATTTTATAAAGAGAAACATATCGAAATAGTAAAACACTTTACATTCAAACCTTACAAAGCTATGGTAGAACTTACGATAACAGATTTTTACAACAATTACTGTTTCAAGTTATTTGTTTCAATACAAGATTAAAGACTTAAAACTGACCAGCAAGGCGACCAATTGGTATTTTCTTAATTGCGTTGGCCTTCTTGACTGGATCGCTCCAACCTTTCCGTCCCAGGGTAGTCAAGACGATGGTGGGATTGACACTATTCACTCGGATCTTAAATGATAAACATATACTTCGATAGTAACAAAGGCCAGTGATATACCCTATAGAATGATGCTTTCCTTAGTGTTGTCGCATTGTCATATTGCAGGCGTCATACATATACATGTATAACCTTTCTTTTTATTTCCTACAGCATGGGACTGACTTACATTGTAAAACTCTGTATAAGAAACATAAGCATAGTTGTAAATATACATATTTATCAGAATTATGCTAGTGAATTCACCTTGTGTGGCCCTAACTCATACGCCAAAGTCATGGTCAGCATATCAAGGGCAGCCTTGGCGGTACAGTAGCACGTGTGGTTGGGGACAACTCGTTGCCCGGCGACGCTTGAAATATTCACAATCGCCCCACCCGTTGCTCTCGAAACCATGCCTTGCGCAACGATCTTGAAGTTACACAAAATAGATAGACAACCACCAAAAATAAACTGGTAAGGCATCAATATTTTTTTATTTTGTGTTGAATTTTATTTGCACCATGATAGATATGAAATTATTTAATGGTTTTCCAAAATATTTGGCTCGCACATGTTCATGTTTAACTCAGGATATCACAGATTAAATGTCAACATATCTACTCATAAAAACAGAAAAAAACACGAACAATCACAATCACTCTAGGAGAGGCAACTGTGGACATGTAGGTTTATACATACTCAGGAGTCTCCCTCCCTTTTGTACACGTTTGGAGAAAAATATACAGATCATTATCAGTACACATGGAACAGTATTTACCCACGTGTCATTTTAATATCATATACATGTTTACTTTAAGATATGGATATGTCAGATAATAAATCTAGAACATGTGGTTTAATATATGTATGTCAAGTTAATCCAAAACATAGCACGCGTGAAACAAAAAACATCAATCCCATAATAGACATGATTTGTCGCTTTAATTCCATCAACTGAAATGCCGAAATGTTAATACAGTCTGCAACCATCAGCAAAAGAAAGACCAATACACAAACACAAATAACACGTATAAAGTAAAATGTGGTGGGAGTTCAATCCTAGTATGACGATCCTCTGAACGTTAATCAGTTTTGCAAAGCGTTGCTTAAGGGTGGGATTAATGTAGTATGGTTTATGTTTTAAAATGCTGACAGGTTTTATTGATGTATACATTTTTAAACGAACAAACAAAAACAGTACCTGCGAAATATTAAATGCTGCTTTGAAATTGATGTCGTGCATACTGAAATAAATAAAAAACATTATCCAGTAATAATGATATCTTGTTAAACCTTCACATATACATTATTCATATACAAATGCGTGTCGGCAACCAAATTAAACAAAACAGTAGCGTATACGTACGTTTGTATTAAAAGATACATTATATTCAGATGGTTGGTAGATTATTAAATTATTGATACATTACGGATGAACATTTAAAATAGATTACGTGATCTTAATGTTCGTTCTCAAAAAAATGCAGCAAATGTGTGAAATATAAACCAATCAAGTCAATTTGACACAAAACCGGCTGTATTTATGGTGTGTTGACATGAAATTGACAATTCGTTCCAAGCGAGACAGAAAATCCGTCGTTGTGATGCAACAGGGGATTGCGTTATCCATCAACATACGTTCGTCGACAGCTTTGGGGCAGATTTATGATAAAGCTTACACTGATTTCTCTTTAACAAAAACTACTGTTGAGATTGTGAACATAAGATTTTGTCTTAATTGGACAAGAAAAAAAGGGACGTGTGTCACATTACAGAAAATAAAAAAATCGTTCTCCGGTTGAAATTATATAAAAACAAAGCGACAACAATAACAGGAATTCGGTACTGTAATTTAATGGAACTTAAACTAATTTCACCACCCCGTAATGCAGCCAAGATAACATGATAACCAGAGCACCGCCTAGCGGGTGCAGACCGCTCATCTATTTGTCAAAGTATGAATCAAATATGATCATAAATAAAGAAGTTATGGCAATTTTAGCAAAATTGTTGGGGTGTGGTCTTTTATTACAAAAAAGGAATATTTTTTTTGGGGGGGGGG